>CACRXP010000387.1:460051-570554 GCA_902702965.1 Spirometra erinaceieuropaei | reverse complement strand
TTTCCAGCCGAGTCCTTCATAATTGGACTCGGGGTTATAAAACATCAGGAAATAAGGATAAATTAAACACAGAAGTATGCCGCGATAGATCAGCCTAGGATCACTACCCGCGTCGATTATCAAAGTGTCTTTACCAGCATAATTATATGGAAGTTATAAATGTGGTTTCAACAGACTTTTCTATCCTCTGCTACGGCTGATGATTCTAGCCTACTGAAACGGCTTCGAAAGGCCTTAGCGAGATAAAACGTGGTTGAGACTAGTGAAAGTAGTTGCCTGAGGAAACGCTCACACCTTCGGCAGAATTTTGGGCCAGGAACAAATGGAAGGAAGATCAAATTTTGCATTTGATGTCTGAGCAATGTGGGGATCATGGGTGTGCACCATGGCATTTCTCAGATGAAGGATGACGGCTTTCCCATTAAGAAAAATTTAGACCACACGACACTGTTGTCTCGATGAGGGGCAATAAAATCACCTACTCCAGGGTTACTTTTAATCACTGAGTAAACCATCCGATGACACAGCACCGGTCATCGATGTTCGATTTGCACAATCTGCCTCTCTCCTCTTGTAGAAGAATACGGGATTTTTCTCCCAACTCGTGCAACTTATGGCAGAATATTTCAACGGCGCGGCTGTATAGCACTTTCGTGAATGACTTTAGGCATGAGACTAGATACCGAGTAGTCCACAAATAACTAGGACCTACATGCAATCTGAACCTGTAGATTCATTGATTTCATCCATCTCTGAGGTAAAACAAACTTACGCAAACAGTCTCGATATCTGAGAAATATGAAGGGCACATCGAATCAGTGGAATTGATTGGTTGACGTTTCGGAGGGCTTGGCCGGCTTTTCATTATTAAAGCGTGTTGTGCAAAAAATAGACCAAAATTTTGAACAAACGGCCGCATTAGTTGGCCTCGGGCCGATCAATTTTTTCTTCTTTCTCTGCCTCGTCTTACTGACCCCTGTCTGTGAATGTAGGTTGCCACCTGCGTTGCGTGTCGTCAACTCAATGGGGTTGGGTTGCACCTGTACTCCCCTTTTGGGTGACTTGGTCGACGGGACATGGTTCGATGTTTTTAAGTTCCGTGTGACCGTCTTGTTCTGGTCATAGCGTATGTAGTTGCGTAGGACTTTATAGGCCACAGGAAAGTCTAGACCCCTACTGATGGACTTGGTATCCGAGTACCAGGCCTCAAATGCGAGGCGTTCCGTCTTTGAGGTGCCCTGGCTCCGATGTGAGTCGCAAGCCCTGAGTTCTAGGCTATTCTCAGAGTAGCTAGTTTTTGCTCGTGTAGGCAGGTCTGCTATTTCCGTCGGGTCTCCCCAACATAGTTGCAGTCTCCATCGTTACGGCGTATTTGATGGACAACTGCTGAAGTTTCGGTTGGTGGCAGTATGTCTTTGGATTGCATCAAACGACGACGAAGTGTTGTCTGGGGTCAATGAACAAGGCCTACTCTTTCAGACTCCTGAGCTTTCAGACTCGTACAGGAGTCTGAAAGCTCAGGATAATAAACGAAGGCCTACTCTGGCGGGTTGTAACAGTCATGAAACTGCTTTGGAGACTCCTCTAATGTAAGGAATAGCCCTCCAGACTTCGGGTTGCTATTCTTGTGAGAGAGGAGATGATTACTGTTGTGGTGTAGTATTTTTCTTGTGTTAGTGGCTTTGCTGTAAACGGTAGTTTTCAGTTACCCAGTTGCACATCGGTGCAGGATGACATCCAGAAAGGGGCTTTGGTCGTCAGTTTCAGCTTTAATTGTGAATTGGATATTCGGGTCAACCGACTTCAATAATTCTTTAAGGTGTTTCACGGCAGATGACTCGACAATGGCGAAAGCGTCATCGACGTAACGAGCCTAGGACTTTGGTTGATACTTGGTGAACACCAAGTGCTCTATTTGTTGAAGGACTACGTCAGCAATCAGCCCTGATATTTGTTAGGTTCCCCCCGTACACGTCTGAAAGCCCGCCACCAGAAACGTGCTAATAATCTTCGACCACTTCATATATTTTCCAGTCATCCTTTGTTGTCATTCCAGCGAACCTCACATATTCCGGACACCATTTCTTGGGTCGACTTGTAAGTCATATTCTTAAGACGTACTAACTTAGTCCCAAACTCTTTGTCTACATTCATCGGTCTATGCTTAATCTTTCATGTGATCGTATGCTTTTTCCTTACCACTCCCATTCCGTCCTTTGACAAATTACTGGAATCTGAATCTCCACTGTTGTTACAAAATATCAAAGATTTCTATATTTCTCAGAACGGATGACAAATAGATATCTCCCGCCCTCTCTCGCCTGCGAAATTGGGGAATGTTTCACCTAACGATGTATTCAGTCGCGGCGAATACTCCTGGATTTAGGATGCAAAACCGAGTCCGACTTCATAGGTTGGCGGAGAGGGTTTAGCCCCTTGCTCGTCCTTCCAAATATAGAGAATGGTTGAGTCTTTCAATAGTTCCACCTGCTCCCCGCAGTTCAGAGCGATCAATAATGGCGGATGGAGCTTTTAATCCCAGTTCTGCAATTAAATCTATCGAAAATACTTGTTATTGATTTGTCCACCGAAGAGAGACCAAGCCACAGAGAAAGCAGCATCGGGTGAAAAAATTCCTGAACCCCTGTTTCTATGTCAAATAATTCAGAAAACGTCCGCTAGCTATCTAAGAGGTCATAAAAACATTAAGCTAATCTGACTAGATGGGTTAGAACACTTAAAATGAAAGTAATAGACTCAAAACAGACCTGCCCTTTTGGGATAACTTGTTCTGCGACAGAAACCAAGGGAGCAGATGGCCATAAACTCAACATGGAAGCAATTCGTCACTGAAACCGGGATAAAACATAGCCACAATTTGTGACAATGGGAGGAAAGCCTGCAAATATAATCGTATGGGTTTATATTAAACCTAGGAATGCAGTCTTAACTTTTCGTAATGTTTGTTACTTCCTCAAGAGAAGAGGAAAACACTGTTTGAGAAAGCCTCCATTTCACAACGTTTGCACGACTGCACTCTCGACGTGACAGCCACGCAGAAAGTTAATAATTCCGTATCTTCAAAAAGAACTCTTATATGAGTATCTAATCTTCTGCGAAGACCATTATTGGCAGTTAGTAGTCTTGGTACCTGATTCAGAAAGTAGGGCGCGCTCGGTGAATTCGATGAGCTCAGAAGTCGTATCAAAGATAGTTTTGTTTCTTAGAGCAGTTTGTTGAACTTTAGGCAGTCTTTGACTCAGAAAATTATAATATCGAACCTTGACTTTGAAAACGGTGTTCTTGAATGAGCTAATCGAGATAGGGGAGGGACAGTGCCACTAAAGGTGAATGTTCCAAGTAAATTTTGTCACGTAGGTTCTAAAATGCTGAGTAAAACTGTGGAATTTCACCCTATACCACAGCAGCAAATACATTTCACGGGCTCACACATTATTCGCATTCATGAAGCTCCAGGTAGACAAAGATAGGTGTTTCCAGAAGACCCTTTTTATTTACAGTCACATCGCGGCAGTAGGAACTACCACAGCGTCCCGCCATGCACACCAGATTAAGCAGTCGAAAACTCCACGTGTTTGCTATCGAGATAACTCGTGACCAAAATTCCAGCCAATTTGTTGAGCTTCTGTAGACCAGTTAGGTTAGAAACAATTTGTACGGGGTTTTAGTACGCATAACATGACCCGATCAATCTCAAATCACATTACTCCCGGCAGTAAAACGAAATTGTAAGTCCTTAGTTTACATTCTGATTTAGTCCGCACTTTTATTCCATTCAGGGAAAACCGCTTTAAATCCAGTTCCACAGATTTCAGTAGCTTATACTCCGAAAAACTAGCAGTTAGGTTTTAAAAAGATATAACGACAGTTTTTTACGTTTCTTAAGACAGGGAACATCTTACAAGATAAAGAATCGACAACTCAAATTTGCCCTCCTAGTCTTTCGTGGCATCAAACATTGGCCGTGCGAACTCACTGCCAGTCTCTTTTTCGTGACTCATATCGGGTGTTTATTACTGCGAAAACCTTTGTACTGCCGGATTTATATGTCAAACTGTTTACGGTAGAAACAGTCAAACAGCCGTTAAAAACCAGGCGGTACGAAGTAGTCTGCAATTTTAATGAGTCGCAAAAGTAGACAATGAGAACATTTTCAGAGTGTAAGTCAGCTGATGCCTGGTTGAATTTTAATTCAGTGTCATGCAACAGGAAGGCAAATGAAAAAAAAACTCAAAAATAATCGGTTACTCAGTTGATATGCGCTAAGTGAAAAATACTATGGCCTACTTTCCCACAAATATGCCACACATAAGCAGGTTCCTAACCTTTCACTGGCAGCGGTATGGAGAGCGGCCCCACTTGACTGACAGCAGACTGTGGATCACGTCATATGGGCTTTTATCTTGGCATCCATTCGCAGGCCTTTGCAGACAATGCACTGCCAAAAACAATCCCTTGCCATGACTTAAAACCATCACTCAAACTCATTTCTCTTTTAAAATTTATCTCTTGTTTATTTTTAATTACCGCGCTTATTTCCGTTGTCGTACGAAAGCGTACAACGAGTCCTTCAGGAGGAATCCCAACAGGTTCTGTGTTTTCCTGCATTTCGTCAGCTTTCTCTCTAGTATGCTGCCTCACCCATATAACTCCCCTTCTCACCATTCACGTATGGCACGATTCCCAGTTTACCAAGAGTAAAGTGTGATCCTTGTCCATACCGCGGGGCAGATCGTATGAAGGTCTCTCCCATTAAATTCGCAATCACTCGCAGTTCAGTGCTCGCTTTCGAGGCGGTCGCAATCATCATCCGGAACGATGGCTGATCTACCAGTAGCCATGGGACAATCCCTCAACTAAAATCACCAGGAATTTTCCAGCAGGCTATATAACCTCTACAAGCGTTCTACTCCAATATATGAAACTCATGCTTATCATATAAAAGGGTTCAGGTAATTTAAAACAATGAAAATTTGAAGGTGAGGCCCCGTCTCTCAGATGGTTAGGGCGTCGGCTGTATTAAAGCCTCTCCTTGCTGTCGCGAGTTCGAATCCCACCGAGGCCCCGAGTTTTTCACAGCTTGAAAACACCCCACCACATGTTTTATTTTAGCTACGAATCTTATTTAAAATAAACTCGGCTTCTTACATAAAGTATTAAATCTAAGCGCTGATTAAGTCAAGACTGGGCGTTCATGTTTTCTATAATTCTTTACACCTGACTGTGATCTATTTTTAACTTTAGAAGTATGACCAGGCAAATGACGTTCCTGCACTCTTCTGACTAATCAAGCGTCACAGGATCGACATCAAATTTAGCGTCGTTCTGAGACAGTGGAACATCTGAGTGGGTGTGTTATATTTTCAACCAGAGACAACTCGTGAACCAATAATGACTCGTTTGATATCTGCTCGTAGTGCATAGATCTTTTGGTTTCTAAGTACGTTACTTATAAATTTTTACTGTAGCAATATTGCGCCTATAATGTGGGTCCAGAACAATGTTCCAACCTTCATCCCTGAAATCATTTTCCATGTGGCCCTTAAACCCGCAGACTATAACTCTTCATTTTGGGAAGCAAGCGGTTGCAATATGAGTTTGGTCATGCAGGTATGCCAGTGTACTGCATATAGTCTTTACCTTAAAAAACTGCTTTTCCTTACCCAAGGTAACAATGATAAGAATGTACTGCAATTTTCATCTTATTTAATATTGTATCTCGCTTGTTTGGCCGTCCCTGTTTTACGTTTACATCGGCTCGACATTCATAAACATGTTTCCATCGACTCTGCAACAGCGTGCCCCTAAATTCGAAAATCTGACTTCACGTCTTAGTTTAGTAAGGTCTGTTACTTACATTTTCATAAACCTCAATGCACAAAAGAGGAGTGTGTTGGTGGAACAGTAATTGGAAGTCAACATACCCACAGCCGAGAAAACTTGGTCGTCAGTTTTTGGGACCACTCATCATTTATCATGGGGACGAACGCGTTTTTGTAGTTTTCGCTTCCAATATTTCCGAGCGGAAATAAACAAAAACAAGCTGTACACTGCCACACTTAAAGTAACCTTAATGACGATAAAATTGAAAGGTGCCTATTTGCTTAAAGCTCAAACACTTCTAAAAACCACCTGGCGAGTTGCTATTTTAGCTTAAACAATTGTGAAACCTGAAAAGTAAATGTTTGGGTTCAAAAGGTTGAATTGAAAAAGGTTCTCATCCTTTAAGCTAGGGAAATTATCCACTTGTTAGCTACCTTAAGAAGATTTTTTTATAAACAGCATCAAGGAACAATTACTTCGCGCAAGGCGAATATCTGAGAAATGTAGACTCAAAAAGAGCCAAATTCTTTAAGGTCAGGCATTTGAAAAAATTTTAATTTTTGAGAATGTCTGTTACTGTGTCATTTCACACGTCCGTCCGCCGTTGCCACACACCTGCCATGCTTTGAGTACACTCGCAAAGGGACTTAGTTAAGGAAACTATACTGCCGGAGGGGGGGGGGGCAGCCGCAGAAATTCTCCCAATCTTAGTGCAACACTCTAAGTCCAAATGTTTTAGAACTTGGCGCACATTGATTTTTAGCGTTAATCTCTTAGTAGTAGGTTAGTTTTCCAGAATGCGGAGGTCGATTCACAGGCAAGGAGAACAATTATGTTCTTGAACAGGGTTTTTATGTTTTGCGCAGTTTAGTTCCTAGGGGATCGTTGATTGTCTATTATATCGTGGTTTGGCGAAGTTCCCAAAAGTTAGTTCATAGAAGGCTAGCTAAATTCGCGCCCTGCCGGACGACTTTCCTACCATCAATTAATTAATGAAACCCATCAAATTTGCTCCCTCCTTTTGGACAGAATACAAGGTGACTAATAAAAAAGCTGGTCGGCAACGCATAGTTTGTCGTTAGTCTCACTAGCTACGTTTAAGATATATGTTGGTAAGTTGGCATAACTTCCAAATATTTCAGCATGTAACCACTGGAGCGCTCATAAATGTATAAAATATTCTGATAGGAAAGATTTTAAACTTGCGTACGATATGTCACTTATCTCTTAATGAATTAAGCCTAACACATCTACTATTTTGGGAATGCAATCAAGATTCCTACTGAATTTTATGAGATTTGTGCAGTCCAAAACGTCTAAAGCGTTGTGAAATAATTCTTGACTTCTCCTGTCTTATCCTTGTTTCTGGTTAATTAAAGTATCGGAGAAACATTTTGGCCAAAATTTGATTCCTTAGGTGGACAGTAACGGTACAATCGTATCCGTATGCCCCCATGCCTGGCTTCACAGTCGACTAGTGTTTTTATGAATAGAGTGCTCAAAAGACGTGTGCGTTGCTGGATATTTTAAAAGTTTGGTCGTTTTGTTTTGCTGCCCCTATAATAAGGAAACTTTTGTTCTCTGACTGTCTGACATGAGTACATATGTCAGAAACAAACACATCTATTCAGCTTATGATATGCGCCTCTGTGCGGATTCTGATTGGGCTCGAAAGAGCCCTAAGGCACGATGAGGCGAGTAAGTAGCGTAAAAAGCGATCAGTGGGTGCCGCTCTACCATTATATATTCCCAGTCGCAAACGACAAGACAACGAACCCGTGGTTTAGTAGTTAGAGGCGTTGGTCTTTAACCAATAAGTCACAAGATCGCGTTCCAGGTGTTCATCCCTTTGGGGTTGGGTATAGCTGGCTGATGACGGCTAATAGGCCAGAAATTGCCATTCCATTCGTCCTTGTCTTTGTCGATAATGCCATTCTATCTCAATTTCCAAGACATGCTAGGTTTAATAACCGAAATATATAATGGGGTTTTGCAATAACTGTAACTTTAAACGTTTGCCGCGGTAGTAAAACACTCGGGTTTGCGTGACACGCCATCACTCTAGACCCTAAGAGAGATGTACTTTTTTCCTGACAACATTCAATTCAAAGAAGGAGGATGGGTAATCAGTAGTATCGCCAATTAACGTAACGATGAAATTTGTGAACTAAGGCCAGGGAGATAAAATGTGGCCGAAGGCCGTTGGACCAGGAGGGTTTATGTATTCTGAGAAAGAATAAGAGAAGCAATTGACGACGCCGAAACGCGTACACATGCAAAAAGGTGTCCTTGTTGAAAACTTCCAAGATCCATATTACGTCTGTACACCGTTTTGCAACGAAACAAGGAGTATTGTCGTAATTTGTCGGGCAGAACGTGAAAAATTCGGTGCGAACGCATAAAATGTCCGTTGTTACAAGCGTAATAGTCAAAACGTTTGAATCTCCAGTATTTGACGTGTGTCTCATTTACTCCATTCTCATTAGCCTTTTTTGGACAGGGATTAGACAAAACTTGCTTATCGTGTTTTGTAGTAGGGAATAGCTTCCGCTGCTTTGGGCGTCCTCGAGACCTTATAACTCATTTTGCACTCCAGCAAACAACGTCTTCATACATGCGTCGGTTAAATAACGAAACATCTAGTTGAAACAATTAAAATAAGACTTTTCTTCACGTTCTGCGTGTCGAACAATACACAATCGGACAAACTAACGACACATCTGGGTTTTACACTAAAACACAAGGGTTGCGCCTACACAAAGTCACGAGGCTTCACGTAAATGCGTAAACTTGTAGGAAGATAATTAGATGAAATGACGGTCACACGTTGCCTGAGGATAACATGTTTCAGACATTTTGATTATCAACATTGAAGCTAACTCAACTTGAAGGGAATCACAACGAAGCCCTTAAATATGTCAAAAGTGGTACACTGCTAATTTCAAAACAGACATGAAAAAAGCCCTCACGTAACACCTTTCGCCAGATCAGTAATAGGCCACGATAAACTGGTCACCTATTTTTTAAATTGCTTCGAACTTGGCATTCGTTATCTTCTTGTCTTTAAAAATTAATATATTCAGAGGTCCACTAACTGTACACATCTAAAGACAGAAATGAGTGGTGTGAAGTATGTCAAAGCAAAGTTTCATTTAAAAGGGAACTCTCTGGGAACAAAATACTTTTGTTCTTAGAGTGCAACCTCATTGGAGTGAGTATCCTTGTAAAACGGGAATTCGCACTTTCTGAAAGTATTTGTGCATCCGCAGGGAACAATTCTACCGAAGCATCCCTTGGCCATGAAAGATTTATCAAATCCTGTTGTATATATCCGTCTTTAAGTCGATCGCAGTTTTTGACTGTAATGGGAGTTATGGTTTTGCCCTAGGGCTATGGTTACATATTGTATTAAGATGAACATTCAGCGGGCCATTTACTATTCAAACCGAGGTTCTGGGTGGAAAACAGCTTAATATAACCAATAGTAGCATGTAGACACGGTGTTTAATAATGAACAAGTTCCAGATTAACGATGGCATCTTCGCTGGTGCTGCTGGCAGTGGGAGCGCATACACACGTCGAGACAAAATTCTTTTTTCACACCGGAGTGGACATCCACAACAACAGTCGATGGCTAGTGGAACCCAAAGGAAGAATTGCCTAGGGTTCGGAGTTCGCTAGTGATATAGTTTCAAAAATTTAAACATCGGCTGAAATAGTTTCAGCCCGACCCCGGCCACACATTCGAGAAAACATAGGCAACCGAAGAAAGACATTAGAAAATAAAACCTTTCAATCATCGTTTTAGATTATTCATCATCAGGTCGATACTGTAATATGCGTCGTGGTAGGACAGTGTCAAAATCAATCCACCGACAGTTTGTGAGGCGAGGGCGGGCTTGAGGGTTGCCAGTACTGGCCAAAAAGGAGAGAGAGGCTATGGGCTAGTATTGAAATCAAGGACGAGGGAGAGAGTGTCAGTGGGATGTGGTTTTTGTTTCGCCACCGTAGAGGGACATGGCAAGATGCGAGTAGGAGTATGTGGAAGTCCGCTTCGAGTTATCTAGTGCTAGTGAGATATTCCAGATTGTATGTGCCAGCGGATACTAGCGATGACAGAGCCAGTGGTCATGCAGTAAATCAACACTGTATTGTGCTTGCAGAAGATGTTCATTTAAACCATCCAGCTACCCTGGCCAAAGTGAGCCTTCACACATTCCTACTTGCACCTTGCCATGTCGCCCTGCAGTGGCCAAACACGGAACAGATCGGACTGAAATCTAGAAGAAATCCCGAGAAGAAACCGCATACCGATAGCTTAACTGATTTGTAATTTGGGAGATTTGCCTTTTTATCCGTGGAATATGCACCATTCTAATAAAATTAATCGCCCAAATTTTTGTTATGCCTGGGTTGCTACAATAACGCCATTTACCTCTTTTCACATCCGCAGACGCTTTCGCAACATCACGTTGTCAACACACTACACGTTTTTCGTTTTGAAATCTCGTGTTTTGATTTGGCCTTTGGAAAAGTCTCCAAGTTTCAAATGCAAACTCGAGGCCTCTATGTGATTCCCTTGAGCTGATTTAATAGGCGTCAAATGCTTACGTGACTGCTTGAATTTCCTTCTGACATTTATAACTGAGATTAAACTGATGCATTTACGCACGCGGAGCAGTTATATATGACCGGGGATGAAATGAGCTAGAGTGAAATTCTGAAAACCACGTGGAGTGCATGCCGCGGACATGGTCCAAGGCGCCTCGTATGTGGGCGACGGGTCGGGACAGAAGTCAATTGTCACGGGCCTGGGAAGTCAAATCTTGACCGAACGGGACACGCAGGAGGGGGGGGGGAAGCTGGGGTGTGCGGACGATCAGGAGCTCATATGAAAAGGCGGTTTCCTATGCCGTCTTTGAATCAACTCAATCCTCATTTATGGTAAGGAACTTACCCAGCACCTAGAATCTGCCACGTTAAGCAGATATCCACACAGCAGTCAAGAGTCCCAGTACTGCGCTGATGGAAGTATGTCGTTAGTTCAATGAAAATGATGGACTTAAACCCTTCTATTTATGTTGAATTTGAAGCCGAGCCTGAAAAACATTGTCCGAAGGACTTTGTTGTAAGTTTGAACATCAAATGTAGACAACACTAAGGTCCGAACTTCGAAAAACCGGACCTTATGTCAGAAACGTCGACCGTTTCACCGATACGTCGAATCCCTAGCGGGTGCTTTATGCAGCGGCAAAAGTAAACAAGATGCGCTTCCGGGATTGAAGTTAGCCACTACCCAGGAAGTGGGCTTAAACTCCATAAATATATCCTGGAGCGAAAGCAGGAAATTGTAGTTGTATTGCCCGCAGATTGGAAAATAAACTTGTGACACTTTAAAATCGGTGAAATGCTGTTTGCCCACGGAGAAATTTTGCATATACATGCCACTAACCCCCTTAACGGAGAGGTACTATTCATCCAGCACGTTTGGTTTTCATTTCTTTTAGATTGTTGCAAAGTTCTGGAGAGATAACTTAGTATACAGTAATTTCTCACGATCTTCACATTTGACGTCAGGTTATTTCATAATTATATATGACCTATTCACAGAAAAGTAGGGGTCCAGAGGCATTTTGTTGGAAGATGACAGTTCGGACGTCGACTTTGACGATGTCCACCGTGTGCTTTAGAGCAGTGTGAGGACATGTATGATGGTTTGCACGTGAATTAGTTTACAGTGCACTTGCGCAGTGTCTGTCGCACTCGTTCCTCCTCCCCCGCGTGTACCCCGTATCAAGACAGAGTCAAGAAATCCGGAGGCGGAAAAGGACGCAGATGGCTGAAGTGGCACAAACCCGCACCTAGGCGTACCACCGTTCCCCGCACGAATATACACGCACAATAAGACACCCACATTCATTATCCAATTAACGAAGAACAGACGTCCTTAAGGATATACGGGTTTGCAAATTGTCTTCTTTCGCGTGTGGGAATACGTGCTTTTATGTCCTTTAGGAATTTCGCGAATTTCCGTAACACGGAAACACTTGTAACATTTAAAGATATGCAAGTTACTTGGCACTTCTAGAAGAATGATCCATCTTTTACGCAGCGCATTTCAGAACGTCCACTTCGAAGAAAGAAATAAATAGCCTACCGTATACATTGTTTAAACACAAAACAGTATGTAAAGTAGCTGATGATTGTCTCGGAGATATTCCTAAGTTTATCATTAGACGACGACGTACGCAAATTTGAGGCCTGCTCCAGGTTAAGCCTTGCGCTCTGCCGCAGAACAATCTCTGCATGAATATTTCAAATTTTGCTATTGTTCCAACAACTGCGTGCTTATTGTTGTTGTTGTTTTTCCTGCTGCACTGGAAAGTATATGTAGGCATCCGAATGTGACAGTTGCCCACCGGCAGATCGAATGGAATTCAAAGTTCGATTTTCCGCTTACTGTTTAACAAAACCCTGATTTCATCAGAGTTGAAAAACAGGCAAGACTATAAGTGCTGAGGAACTTCATGATAAGCAGAAACCTAAGGACTTCAAAGGAATAGAAGTGTAGGGTAAACCTACTCACGTTAGACCAAAACGTAGTTGAGAATTTCCACAACGCAGGTAAGCATCATTGTTTTATTAGAACGCGTGCGCGCATGCGTGTCTTCCGAGCGTGTCATTTACAGAAAGTTTTCTGGTCCCTTAGAATCCAACAAAACTCGCGACAAATAATGATAAGCGCAGTACACATTTTCTGACTCACCAGGTACAAATCTATGAAAACAGCTCTTAGCTCACTCAAATGCACAACACTGCCACAAAAATCCCACAAAACGTAGTAAGATTCAATCTTTATGTATTGGGGATAAGCCACGTACTTACAAAGAGGCAGGTAAAAGATGCAGCGAATAACATTCCTCAGATAATAAATCCGTCGATCTCCGTTTGATGTCACCAGAGTATGCTTCTGCCCTCTGCAGATTTGAATAGTTAATACAGTCCACTTATAAAAGGTACCTAATAAAGAGGCTTTAGTATAGATATAGACCGTTTTATAATACAGGGACTATAACGTACGCTTATACAGCGAATTTAGTGAAATATCGCCTACAATGGATTGAGTCCGGTCATTGATATCAACAGGATCAGTTAATAAGATGTCTGCATTCCAAATAAAGCGATTTAGTTCATAAGTCCAATTGAAATTTTTGTCTGGAATGACTAACATGGATTAAGATTCGCAACAATGTAAGTATTTCGGGGGAGCGAGGGCGTAGCTGTTTACTCCATTTGGGCCAGTCAAAAAACAACAAAGCAGGTGGGGTGTCGATAACTTCAACTAAACTTGCCCCAAACTGCTTCATGCTCTTCAGCTAACCAGCACTTCAGATCAGCTGCGGTTTTTCAGTCGATTTCTTGATTACCTTGCTAAATGTTTTAGTGACAATGCCCTTGGTAAAGCATATAAACGTGAAAGCCTAACACTGAATAAATAAGCCGATCCAAATTACTCTTAAGCCTGAACTTCACAATGATCCGCCAGCGAGTTACCACTGGAAAAGGAACCGCAAAATATTCCACTTTATTACAGCCCTTCTCTTTTGCTGTGTTCCAGTTTCTCAATTCTCAGCCGGAGCACAGTATGTAAGTTTAGACCGAAGAAAACTAGGAGATGCAACACCAATCCATTTCCAGCTTGGCATTGGTGATTTCATTCGCCTATTTTACTTATTTTGGACAAATTTTCTTTTTTATTAATACCAAGGACAACAGGATGAATGAGGTCTTTCATGAAAAACGAGTTACGAAAACAAGAAGCACCGGCTGAAAATGTCAGAAGTCCGTTTTGTCAACATTGGCCTGGTTGTGCCAATTTCATTGTGATGGAAATATTGAATTGTCGGCTTACTACCCAGAAGTATACTTTGACAGATCTGTTTACTTAGCCCAGTGATTAATACTGAAATGGTTGTTAAGCAAAAAAGTAACATTAAGAGATATAAGTGTCAGCCTTTAAAACCAACGGTCGAATACGAAAGCAGCGGCCTTCGAGAGGGCCTGGTTCATAGTGTAAAATTAGGGAACGCTGTTCTCATTCTTTAGACAGGGTTGCAAGTAAAAACAACAACAGCCAGTTGAGCGCCAGAGTACTCACATCTGCAAAACATGTCTGGTTTATGGCTGGACATCTTAAATTAACACATCTTGTTTTGGTTGGGTAGTGCGAGTCGGAGAAGTGAACAATAGGTTAGGAATGATTTCAAATAGATATTCCACATGAATATTTAGCGAAGAATAAAGTTTAATGCGATTTTTCTCACCTTATACTTCAGTGTGCTTGCTACCGCCCGAAGAAAGTCACCACACACCTCCATTGCGTTTCAAAAGATAGCTGCTGTGCACTTTGGGAATTTACCGATCAATACTGCTCTCAAAGTTAAAATTTCGTCTAACGGAACATTTCGCTGAGTGTGAATACAAGGACACTGCTGTGTCCTTCCTTTTAGCACCAAGAGTGTCGCAAACATAACTAGCCGAGAACCTGACTCACAAGGCCAAATGCAGGCATTTTCAGCTACTGTAGGAACGGGTCTGTCATTAAGGCTGAAATTGGGGACTTCAACCTATCTACCGTAAAATGATCCCGAAGTAAGCCCGTGAAAGTTGAAATAGATTACCTGACAAATCCGAACAGCTTTGTGAAGTGTTCGGTTTTGATGTTACTTTTATGTTTCGTTCTATTCATCTTCCAGACAATCATATTAAACACCGTGATCCAAACTAGGCTGTTGCACAGAAAACACCACGCTCTCGACCTCGAAGGACTGAGAGGAATTAGGGGGGTTAATTATATTCAGTTTGCCGGGCAACCTCTGATAAATTCAATCGCGATTGCATCCATTATCCAGAATTATTTGTGGAGTTGTCTTTTATTTTGCTTAGTGATCTCAGTATAGCAGTTGTGGATACCTCGTCGGTTGACATACTTTGCGCTGTCGAGTCAGTGTTATCTCGTGCTTGCGTTTGAGATCATTTTGCCATAATTTTGGTTGTTTTGCCACCGTCTTGACCTCCACTATTTGTACTTGACTGTGAAATGTCCCGAAAATCAAAAGATATTTGACCTTAGCATTGTTCTTAACACGATCCACTGAAGTCTTTGGTAAGCATTTATCGATAAGAAGGGTGACAACGCCTTCGTACTTTTACATTTCCCTAACTACATTGAAGTCTGTTGATAAGGTAACATAATGTGCCTCATAAGTCGTAATTAGGCAGATAATTCTATACCGTGCAGAAAATTTACTTTTGCCTGTTATTCCATTTCTTAAAAGTATGAATTTCAAGGCTCATTAATACTACCAATCCGTCGAATAAACCCGCATGACAGGACTAGTTTTACCAAAAGATCATATAGAAAATCTTGGTTTTGTTCTGTTCTATCCGTTGATGTGTCCCCGGCATTTTTACTGGCGATACTTATTTGTCAAGGCCCATAATCCGAAATGCTAGCCGATATTCTGTTTTCAATTAAGATAGATTTCTCTGATAGGTTTTATAATTGTCTATCGCGCGGCACAATCCAAAGATATTTCAATCACACCGGTATGTCGACTTTTGAGTAAACTTCTTTTGGACCACCTGCATAAACCAAACTCGGTAAAAAATAGACTCAAAACATTCCGAAATTGAAAATCTTTTAAAACCAATAGATGCCCGTTCTTTTAGTATAAAACGAGACGTTATTTTCCACTAAAAGAGTACAATAAGGAGTATTTTCATGCATTTTTCTATAATGCGTAAATGAATTTGTTAGGGCACCGCTTATTCTCGGAAAAAATTAACATTACGTTCGTAATAACCTTTTTTACCGAGCGTAGTTTATGCAGGCGGTCTGAAAGGATTTCGTTCAAAAGACGACATCCTGGGGTGATAGAAATATCTTGGGATTTTGCTCCAAGGTAAGCAACTAAACAAACCTATTTGAAAACTGCATCATTATCTTAAACGGAATATTGGCTAGCATTTTATGCGATAAGCAACTTTCTGTATGTAAGAGGATTTGGCTGGTTTCAGACGCAGTTCAGTAACCTGCACTTCCTTGACCAGATAGTGGTGTGTTTCTTCACATCCTTTGCTTAGGACGGTTAAAGTGAGAAATGATGTCGACCAAACGCTGGATGTCGTTCTATTACATTAAGCTGTGCCGACAAGTCACCGAGTGAGGGGGAATTAGCACTTAAAAGCGGAATTATGAAAGCTGACAGTCAGAATGTCGACAAACAAGGATTAGTCGAACTTAACGCTTTGCTGTTCATGATTTCCTCGACAAACAAATGCGTTCTGGTGTGCGGTGACTCAAAAGAGGCATTAGAAGACCAAAACCACGAGAGTAATTCTGACCCTGTCTATGTGAGGCGGCTTATAAAGTGATATTAGCTACAGGACATTTTGGAAACTTGTTTTTACTTTCATAAAAGTGTTTACTGTGCGCGAAACAAATGAACGATTATCAGTACTGGATACGTCAGGACTGTCCTCAGTGCAGGTAAAATAGAGCCTCATACGCTGACCATGAGCCTATAGTTACAAACGCATAGTGTTGAACCAAGTTCAAGAGCTAAAACTTTTAAAAGCCAAACTGTAGCCTGATAAAGTTGACGAAACTGTCCATACTGGGGAAGATGGGACTGATATAGTTCGATTAATCGCACGAGATAAAAGTGTTGTAATTCAAAGCAACCCAAGAAAAAAGGCTAGATTTTTCATTTTTTCTTTGTCTGTCGTCGTATACCAGCCTATCTGTGGACCGTGAAGAATTACGCATCTATCAAAAAATTAAAAAATCAGTGAGTATCTTGAAATATGTTACACAAAAACCAACACAGCACGTCAAAAATAGTATATGGTAGGCTTCCAACTGTATGGGTTTTATCCAGTATAGGCAAGTAAAAACGGTTATTCTGCATGATTAAACTTGGTATTTATGGTCGCCAGAGAAGCACTTGATACTCGTCGGAGATCGCTTGAACTACGAAGTTCCTGTCCTACACGCACGAGGTGAGTTGTCTATTTGCGCCGATTCCGGAATCTCAGCAGTCTTGAAAAAAATTACCGAAAAAGTCAAAATACCTTCTGCACACAAAATATCATCTTATTTTTTTTACCACAGAACAGTCTACCCGTTCGCGATTATGTGATAACCAAGACAGCAGTTCGGGACTTACTCCAGCTGACTTCTTATTATTCGCCACAGCAAGTGGATGTTGGGCATATAGGCGGAAGGAAGTGAGAGTGAGGAAATTGGAGACATGCAAACTACCATCCTGCCTCTATTTTAAGAAGGGCCATAAGAAACTTGTAAGACATTCCTGAACGTTTTAGAAAACTGCTTCCTGCGGAAGTAAACAGGTTCTGCTATTCGCCAGGTACTAGTAGATTGAAAAACACAAGAATTCAGGACGTTTGTGAGCGAAAGCGGACAGAGAGACTTCATAGTCCCTTTGGCGGCAGATATCAAGCAAAAGATTTATCCCGAGAAGAATTTGAAATTTAATTTCTTTTTGATTGTTGTCACGATGCGGGTATCGGAGAAACGGTCAGAACTGCACACATTCTGCCCTCACGACCGTATGCCTCAGGATGCATTCTCAAAGTCCTGATGTAGAAGAGTTAACCTAAGGTTCTTTGATCGTAATACTCAGTCTCAAACGCCGGATTACTTCAACCTGCATTTATGACACGGCAGCCTGGTAACGTCTTATAACTAAAAAAACCAGCACTTTAGTCTCACCGGCTTTTGTCGGCGAAATACTTTGACTATTGTCGAAAAAATGCCACTGTCTTAGATTTCAATGTTGAAGCTAGACTCTGGCGTGGCTGCTGAAATTATTGGCAGCGGTCGCCATAAGGCGATAAAAATTCGACGAAATACACCGAGCCATCATTTTACTAATGATCCCAAACGGCCCAAGAGCCTCCTATTAAAAATAGCTGTCTTTAAACCATCGAAAAAGTGCAAGAAACAACAACAACTTAACTGACGATTATTATGCTCTTTGGTCTGACAGAAAAGCAACATGGACTGGACCTGGTATGATGATAAAATGTTCTAACCCCAGGTTTGGAAACAAAGGAAGAAAATTCGAAGATTCTACATGGCCTTGATGGCATGAGCTGTCTGGAGATAGTGCCTTTTATCAGTCATCAGAATTTTTTCCGTTTCGACAGTTCCGTGTCGTGCAACTTTCAGGAATCTGATGCAGAGAAATCTATAACATCCCTTCCGTGACATGCATTTCAGTTTTTACATTAACAAAAGAAAGTAATAAATAAGACCAAGGCAAAAATCGGATGGTTACTTAAATGCTTCACGTAAGTGCTCATTTTCAAGGACATCTGACTGTAGCGTTTTCCAAAAATTAGTCCTTTTTAGCCCATATCCGTGACTAGTACGATAGTAATTTTTAAAGCCGCTACTAGAGTAAACACGTTATCCAGCTATCAGCATAGTACGTTCACACTTTGAAGGCCAGTATATTTTGATATATTTCGGATTTGCAAGTAATTAAGCCTTCCATATTTTCAATACCAGGAGTCTACTCAAAAAAACTATGAGATCCCTGCTAGGTCCGACGATGGACGAGCCTAGTACAGTTTCAGTTATCGAAAACTTATATTTGAGTAGCGGACGAATAAACCAAAAGCTCGAACTATTTTTCTAGAAGAGAATTTACTCGACCATATGGAGGAATGGTAAATATTTTAATTCATTAACACAGTTCATCTTTGGAGGTTGAATAGTGACCTACAGAATGCAGCCTTAACCTACATTAGATTCATATTCCATATACTGTTACAGAATTCTGCATGGCATGCTAAGAAAATAATATGCAGAAATATATATGATAGACGTCGCCATCCTTGCCTTAGTTAATCATAATATTGTCCTCGAGGGCACTTCGAGTGAACTATCAGTTTAATGATCTTGCAAGGTTTAATGGAGAAACGAAAAGGGGTAGGACTAGTGTTTTATTTAGGGCGACTTTTGGCTTATAGTGAATAAATAGGTTATTTTTTTAGATACTCATTTGCTCATCACACACATCACGAGAAAATTCTGCTGGTTTGCAATGATTCCGTAACGCTGAGTTTAACTTTCAAATCACTAAGTTGAATCATTGATTACATGGTTTACAGTTTACTCAACCGACCTTTTTTGTAGTCTGACGGATGCCTCCGAACTCAGCAAGCTTGACATGAAAGGCAAAATTTCGATTCGGTAGGGGATGGAGTCGTATGTTCTGCTACCGAGGTCGCCCGCGTAAAGTGTAAACTCAGGCAACTGTTAAAGACACAAAAGAACTTTACGAGTTACTTACATACCGCATACTGCATGCTCGCAGTACGTACATTAGATTGTTGCTGTTTATCGTTTAAGTTACGACGACACGAAAGGACCTTACTAGTTACAATTACTTAATCTTGACAAGAATTTATGCAATACTAGATTCGGGGAGTATTCTCGTGAATCCTTCAAGTTCCGACAAAAGTGTCTCAAGTATTGCTCATACATTATGATTATAACAGCTTTTTTATATCACAGATACTTACTTCACCGAGAAGAATGCCCCAGCTGAGCACCGGACGTTTCCGCCGGTTGGACGTGTTAAATCTCGAACATTTCTTTAGTGGTTTTTGACTGTGCCAATGTTTGTTTTAGCTTCAGGTTTCGAGCAGTCTGAATTAGTACATTATAAAAAGTTATTGTCCAATGTTTTAAGAACTTGTCCACCAGGACATCAAAGTAAAGGAGTTTCGACTGGAAACCTTCGCACATTTATGGGACGCAATAGCGTTACAGCCGACTCGCCCGGGAGCCGACTGAATACGAGACACCACTTTATCGTTTTGTAAGTTAGTCCAGGTCAAAATGAGCCAGGAGCTAACTGCATGGGCAATCGCCCAGGTCGGTGGACCGTAAAATGTCAAATTTGTAGAAATATATTCAAAATAGGCAAGTTAGGAAAAATCAAAATAAGGGAGTAGGGGACTTCCTTCGAAACATTTTGGAATAAGGATCCGAAGGCCTCACTAAAAGTGTTATTTGAAGGCGAATCAGATGTTATATGAAAATATCTAAGACAAAATAGTCCCGACATCTGAATACCGTCTACCTTGAACATGCTAACACTGAAATTGACGCAACAGTTTCCGCTGTTCCAAGAAACTCTCACTCAGCACATCACGTAAGATTCAGTAATTCAATGAAACAGAATTTCACACCGTGTTTACTTTGTACTTTATATGAGAGCTGCTACATGAGAAGCTATTATAAATGAGGCAGAAGCTCGATATACTTTTGTCGAGAAATTTTGCAAACAGTGCCTGTCACGTAGAACAAAACGAACGAAAGATCAGAAAACGGATGATCATTTCGTCTACTGCATTTGTTCCGGGCCCCATTCGGAGTCTAGGTCGCTACATGCACAAACACTATGTCCCAAAAACACTTAGATCCCTATTTTAATACACATTTTCGCCGAAAAACTTCCATATTTCACGTTTATTTCGATGCGCAAATGAAAATGTACGCTTGTTTTCAAGCCACAACTGTTTACGAGGCCATGAAGTGCGGTTCCGCTGACAATGCACATCGACGTTATTCGGTCACGCAACTACTAACATTCGGTTAGCCAGAAAGGATTTTTAACTGGGCAACCATTACAGTAGGTAGCACTGGTAGGTCTAAACTAGGTACAGTGTAACCTGCCTTCATAATAGACACTTTATTACAGTGGTTTGTCACTTTCACCTGGACAACTCCGCTCTGATTTTTTAGTTAATTTCGCAAGATTAATTTCACTCGAATTCCTGAGCCTTTTCCGTACGTTAAAATATAGATGGTTTTTAAAATTATTTGTGCCTTTTCTATATAAGTGGTCGGTTTTGCTGAAAAGCAGTAAATGACCATCGTGAAGTAGAACTTCGCATGTTTTTGGAGTACTGAAGTGCAGTTGTTACCAAGCTGTATTAGTAAATGACTACAGAATGTTTGGCCCCGAACTTTTTATAATTATGATCCGTTGAGGATTTTTTATCACCGGGCATCAAGATAAAAAGTTGATCTTATTTGTGTGTCCAGCAAAAGAAATTGTTGGCATACGCAAGCAAGGAAGTGCAAGTTTATTTTTTCTCTGAAGTCAATTGCAGGGGCAAAAGAGTTAGTGACATCGTAAGTCTACCGAACTCTTGGAGACACGCCGTAACAGAAAAAAGCAAAAAAGCATATGTGGTGGAATTAAGGGCAAAAAGGTGAGAGTTGAAGTGAGGAGCGTAACCCAAGAGAAGGGCTGAATAAATTATGCCCAACGGAGACGTCAGGGTGGGTGAGAATTTATCAAACCATATGGAAAGGATCAGCCGAAAATAAGACAAAAATAATATGAATGCATCAATTCTATGGTTTTGTTCAGGTAGAACACTTCAAAACCCCTGAGCTTTCTGATTTTATGGACCGACAGTCAAAGAGATTAGCAAAATAACAGTGATGGGTAGAGCTGCAAACCGAAACTTCGACTGTGAGGTTGGCTTACGATGACACGAGTGAGGGAGAAATAGAAAATTTCAAAGGCATATGGAAACAAAATACCCAAAAATATTTTAGGATTGAAAGCTGAAAATCTAATAGAAAAGGGAAATTCAGACACTGAAATTGTGCAAACTTATTGTATAGGAAAGTGCGTCTGCAAACGAAAAATCGACGAATATTAAAACTACCGTAAGCTGAAGATGGGATAATTCTTATTCAGCTGGAATCATTATAAGGACAGTCCGGGCTTTCCATCACGTAGAAAATATAGAATTGCTTTATTTCGGAATTAAAGCGCTGGAGTAAATTCAAAAAAGTTTTTTCATTAAAAATTGTTCTATTTTTTTTTATCATAAGACGACTATTCATTCGTTATGCCAGCGAAGTGGTAGCATTGTTTTATAATCGAAAGGGTGAAATGTCATTTTACGATGCACTTGTAACCCAAGCATAATTTAAAAGACAAAACTTTTGTCTTCGTCAAAAACGACGTATGCGAAAGGCATAGCATCGTACATCGTTTTTGTAAGCAATAGGCTTTTCTGAGATTTGATCTTGGTTCCTACGAGTTCAAAAGCTTGCATCTATCATGCTTCGGCCCAACAGATGTTTTGCCAACTGTTTATTTCCTTAAACGCCTAGGAGATGGCGTCTAATGATGAGTACAAAAAACACTTGGTAATCACCGGACCCATGTGGACAAAAAATGTTTTGATTTCCTTACTGATGTTGCTGTTTGGACTCACTTCCGACCGGCAGAACGCCAAAGCCTAACGTCCTGTACGTTAAAATAGGAGAAAGTACATGCATATGGCAATATTTTACGACAGTCGCTTATTTTCGTCACCCATTCCTAATGAGGGAAGTTATAAACGTTGGTGCACAACAATTCCCTTGTTCCAATTGTTGGACAGAGCAATATTACTGAACCAACGGTTGACCTTGATAATGACTAATCTGTGGGAATGTTCCCATGGAATCATAATCCGATGGGTCGCTTTTCCGCATGCTTGACTCTGTCTGAGTTAATGTGGTGCTGCCCACGTCTTTGTTCCTCGTAAATATAAGGGATGCCTGAGGAGTAGATAGCTAAGACCAGCAAAGGGGGTTTCTAAACGTCTCCCATCTCGCTTTTACGACCTTCAAATACATAGGCTGTTTTGAGATTTTCTTTCCCTCCTAAAAGCCCTGCTTTTGAATAAGCAGACGGTTAACAGACTAAAACGGGTAAACTGGTGCGCGGTAGAGGAAAGAGAGAGTGATCCTGACTATGGGGGACGCATCCCCACGGAAATTCAGCGCCCCCCTCACTGTAATAAATCGGAGCCGCTCGAATCTACCACGATGCGCTAAACGTCGCGGCATAGTAGGTTGCCAAATAACAGTATAAATCAAATCATGCGGTAAGCATTATGTGTTTGTGTTGAATGGCCAACGGGTTTTGTGGATTTTTGTGGTTTTCTGGCCCTTGCAGTCAGGTAAGATGAGGGTCTCTCATCAGCTTTGTGTGAAAATCTGGTGTGCTGAAGAGGGAAAAGGGAAGTCTAAGTGGGTCCGACTCTATGGTCACTGTCCCTATTGAACTCAATGCATATTCTTCAATATACAAATCTGATGTCCTTCGGAACTATTACAACACGGTAGAATACGCGACTTGGAAGGCTATCAACTGACAGGATAACCTTGGTCCTCTAAGGACGCAGAGTCGGGCCACGATAGTTCCTTCTGAAGGTGACTTCTATGGCACTCCCACTCAGATGATGACCTAGTATTGTTTCTATAAAAACCTGTTTCATCATGCCCGTACCAGTCGTGTCTGGCCCGCAGAGACGAGCTGTTTAGCTTCGACAGTCACTGCACCCGACCCAGCCCCCTGTTTTTCTGTCCCGTCTTGGGCACTGGGCCCAGATATGTGTGTGAGGGGAGGGTGCGGTAGATGCCATGATAGTATACTTTCCCTTTGCACTAATTCACGCGTACGTCACTGGCCCCGCACCCGCATACTGAGGAGCACACGGTGGACATCATCGTTCATGATGACCCAACTGACTTATTCTGGGTGTCATTTTTATTTAGTTCTTATATATTCCCGTTTTTGGTTTTGATCTGCATGCTGGCTTGCAGGAACACATGTTAACTGCGTAAACATATGCGCAATCAGGGGTTATCATCAAGTTTATTTTGTTCAACCATTTTGAGAGAGTAGAGTTCTTGAAATGAAGGGCAAACAGAAACGTTCGCATGTAATGGAGAAGAAACGTTAGATATGCAGTTGTTGGAACCACACAGCTTATAGTCACATAGTTGACGTTCATTAATATCCGACGTGGAACACCTAGTACAGAAAAGAGAACGAAAGTCTTCAAAACAGAATTCAAGTGCTGTTTCCTCGTCGATTTTTCCAAAGAGGTTGATAAAGTGGCTGCCTCCACATAAAAGGGACTTACAGTTTTATTTTTTTCTTATCTGTCAATACAGTTCACATAACCAGCAGACGGAAATGGTTGTTTATGCTAATTAATTTAAAACAACAGATTTTAAGTTTTAATGCATAGCTGCATGTGCAGCAAAATCACTCAGCTGTGACTACATCAAGTAATACCAATAAACTCTAAAGTATGCAAAAGCAACGATAAGGGCTTTACTGGATGGGCGCAGTAGAAAGAAAGTGGAGCCATCCTTAGTTCCCGTAATCTCCACGCCGCCTTTCGAAAAATCTTTACGAAATGCATTACCAGCTCAAAAATTCAGCATTTTTTCAAAAAATCTCATGCGATGAGGAACACTGAATCAACACCATTCCACGCGTAAGAAATGACTTTCGCTCGCTTCGAAAAATCGCGTAGTGCGTTTTGATCGAAGATAAACGAGCAGACTTCTTGCTTTGAAGTAAAACCGCAAATTGCGCAAAAAGAGACAGTATCAGGCGCAGGTTTTGGTTCCGAAAACCCCTTTTTCCTCAGACAAGCATATCATGGGGCCTTTGGCAGAGTAGCTTTCTTCTCAGCTCTTTAATTACTTCAGAAATTAATGGGTTATTTGGGCGTAAAGCCTCCGAGATAAGCTTTTTCGGGCTGGGACCGAAAGTTGATACGAATATCTAAACCAGAATTTACCAGCGTCAGCGGGATAACCGCTTAATATTCATAAGCTGTCTCAGTGGCCTCTACATTAAATGGTCGACTGTTAAGGGGGTGTGCAGGGTACGCGTCACGTGTGCTAAGGAAGATACGCCTGGAAATAAACATTGGTAGCAGGTTATAGATGCTGCTCTCCGAAGAGGTTTTTGCCGTCGGCCGCCACATGTCCAGAGTAAGTACACGGACTGCACTTGGGGGGAAGTTGATGCTGATTTTTGAAGAGTTTGTCAAGAGATTATAAATCAAAAGACTCGGTAATACTACCTTGTGATATTTACATCTTTGGCGATCTATTCCGCCAGCACATCTAATTGCCTAAAGCGCCCTTTAGTCACATACATTTGTTTTGTCAGTTTATTAATTCAGTTTTAACTTGCAACCTGATCTTTCAAAAGTTGAGTTAATCCCAGCTCGGTTCCCGTTACAGAGTAACTCAAACAACTATTCGAAATAAGGAAAATACAAAGGCGACGAAACGTGCAGAACTCAATGACGTCATAAAATTTCGTGATCTCTTGTTCAATTGCACACGGTCATCGTGTCTTTATACGACAATGTTAACTGTTTAATCAGAGATCGACCTTGAGGAACGAAACAGGATAAGTAAAATGAAACATGGACTGTTGGTCTGATATGTGGATTTGCATGGCGAGGGAGACAGAAGTCATCTTAGCAAACGAGTTCAGATTACATTGGAAACTTGTCAGGCCTGATTAAAACTGCAACGCGCGGGACAGCAGTCAGTTATGCCAGGGAGGGGGGTGATAGAGAGGAAGTGAGCGGGTGTGTATGAGAAGCAGGTTACGTTCATTACCGGTCCTTACCATGGCAGTGAGAGGTTGGTTACATGATCCAGACGCTTACAGAGTTCTGGTTTCCTCCTCCGTATTGCAATGGTCTCTGCAAATCGCAAGAAACGGCCATTCGTCACCCGAAACAAGACCTTAAACGCAATCATTGGGTCCAACGTATGGCCCGCGTCCATTACGTGCCTTGTAAATGAGCTTCTGGGTACCTTATTTTCCCTCTTGAGCTGCCTCCTCGGCATGTGTTTAGCTGACCGAGCTGATAATTGCCTTTATGTGCACCAAATGTGTTTACGTCTACAACTACATGTTCACTCATAAATACAGTTTGATGTGGGATGCATAGGCAAAATTTCTTCACTTGATATAACAGGAATGGCCGTTGTCGTGCCCATAAACAACGAGTTAGAGGAAGCATACATCCGTTCAACTGTGGACCGAAATCGTAGCATGATACTGTTTGATACGTCATAATCCTTCAAAGGGAGGCAGGCGCTTACTGGCTTTTTCAGTATGGACATTTCTGTTGGACTTCTTCGTCTGGGATGACGATATTTATCGATAAATTTCTCCGGATGCCGATTTCTTAGAAAAACGTTCTTCGGGAAATTGATTTCGTCATCGATCGTATTTGAGGAACAGATTCTAGTAACTGTGTTGGACAGGCACAAAATGAAGTTCCGTTTTCCCTGAACTGGAGCGAAACTGAGAAAGTGCATGTATTGTCCTTTCCAGGCGAATTTTCGATAGATGGATGCCTGAATGAAATTAAATGCATGTTTACAAACAAGAATGCCTAGTAAAAGCAGTGTGTCGTTCTCCTCAATTCTGATCGTAAATTTTATCTTTCCATGGGCTTTGCTCATAGCCTTAAGTGGTACGCCGCCCCTGGCTTGTTGTTTATAAGCAATGCAACGGCCATTCCAGTTACACCAACTAAAGACATTCTGTGCACTTGAATAAGAGGTCACGAAATTTTATGACGTCATTAAATTCTGCACATTTCCTTTCCATTGCCTTGTTGAAATTACAGTAGATGTGTTAACTCATGAAATGTTAACCAAAATTTCGAAATGCGTTCTCGTTTCGATAAGATTGTTTAAGCAGGGGTGTGAAACTGGTCCTTATGCAGGATAATCCTATAATAATTCAATTACCTGAGGATGCCGGCTTTCGAACGAACTTATTTCCGGTTGCATGCAAAAACTATACTCTGGAAAAAGGCGACTACGTAAGTCGCATGCATCTCTCTGACTGACTTTTGATGCCCTTAAAAATCCAATCATATTTAATGGGTAACATGCGTAAAATATTCATTCTTTTATCCATTCGGTATGAAATTACGTTTTCTTTCAATTTTATGCTCGGGGAAGTGTATAATCCGGTTTAAAAGGCTCTAATTTAGAGATATTTTAATACCGTGAAATGACTGTTCATAAAACGTAATGCTTCTGCATTTGCCAATTTGGCATGTAAAGTTAACTATATGACTCAAATCCACTCCTCAATTTTATGAACCCCATATGGTCTCCTCCTAATACCCTTGAGAAATATATAGTTTTCCGTACGCGGAAATATACGAATTGTAGTTTTTCAACCCTGACTGCAGGTGAAACGGCAGGTCGGATTCAAAAAGTGGTAACAATCGGGAGATGGCACACAAAAAAATCGGTTACCTAGGAATAATACCTTTAACAGTGGACTCAAACGCCTTCAGGCTATATCAGCGGTTGTAGGCCTAATTTCACGCACTACATGGACTTTCCCCGACGGCCTAACATGGGCTGGCCGAACGAACATCGCAGGAGGTTACATGGGCGATGGTCGCTGTTACCCAACCTTCCCCATCGTTACACACGTACACCTGAATATACGGCATACATTCGCATTATGGCAGTTTATTACAAAACAAAAACAATTTTAAATACGATAAGTCTGCATAACATGGGACAGGAACAGTTCCCAGGCATCTGTCAAAGACATGGCATTGAGGCCAAACCAAAGACGATACTGTACTTCGTCTATGTGAGCCCACAAAGCTCGACCACATACAGGGTCTCCCTCGTGGAGTTTCCTTTTCAGTCTACCCCAGTATGCCTCAATGGCATTGGTGTGCCGTCTGGTGGTAGGGACCTTGAAGTTCTTTGAGTGGTTAACAGAGAAATGTAGATAACCTTCTGAGGGAAGAGGATTTTACGCCTTCCACTCGTCTGTTACCACTATATTGCCTTTGGCGACCCATTTTGCAATAACGGAACGGAGAGCGGGCCAACTTCGATCATTCGCCTGTTCAAATAAGGCTTTCTGTCGGCCAGTATCCTACATCCCGACCAGCCACCACCCATAAAACCCCTATTACCACCCGTCACGTAAGACAGGCTGCTTTGGTTAGGTGGATTTTTTGGGTGCCATCTCCCGATTGTTACCCAAAAAGTCTTCGAAAACCGAATTATACCCTTCCTTTGAGTATAAAATTGGTAGTAGACTTAGTTTTCTACCGGATAAGTAAAAGAATGAATATTTTCATGCATGTTATCCATGAAATATAATAAAATGTTTAAGGGAATCGAAAATCAATAAGAAAATGCATGCTACACAAGTAGCATAAGTGTGCTTTTTGCATTTAGCCGGATATGATTTCATTCGAAAGTCGGGATCCTGAGGTAAGTGAATTATTATAGAGTTAACCTGAATGATGATCAACTTTACAACCCTACTTAAATATTCTTTTTGAAACGAAAACGCATTTCACAATTTCGGTTGACATTTCATGAGTTAGACCACCTACTGTAGTTTACTACTACTATGCCGTAATCTACAGCAAGCAAAAAGCGCTGAGACTAAGAAAAATTCAGTTAACGGACAATGCACTACATCGAGTTATGTGATCAGCCATTTCATACCTCAGTGCACTTGAACACCGATTCTGTCGAGCGTGTCCATTGTTTGAAGTCATAATAGAGGATTTATTTTTAGAAACACTACATAGCACCAGAACCACAAACTCAGAACTTCATTTTATAAATTGCAATGCTTTGATAATTATGAAGATTTGTATTTATCATACAGTTTTACAAATTGACAGGCAGCAAATATATTCGCTGCTGGTTCATTGGTGGCTGTATTCTATCTACGTAAAGCAAACGTCTAGGAGTTATACAACCAGAGTTTGACAGTCTTGCGTTCGCGATTCCAATAACTTGGTCGTCGAACCAAACATTATTCAATGGGCATTAAATTGCTTCTCCAGCGTAGGCCTGCCTGCTCTTGAGAGACAAAGAAAGCGAAATTTGTTTTTTTGAAATTATGAATTCAACGTTTTCGGCAAAAATGGGCTCCACACACTGTGGACAGAAAATAAGTTAATAAATTACTCAAGAATCAAGAAGTTTTGCACAAAAGTGGACAACTACTGTGGGAACAGTTCGAGTCTTAACTTCTGTATACCTGCCTCTTCACACAAAGATCGCGCGCCGCGAAAAGCAATACAGAATGTTGATATGCCTATGTTCGACAAGAGATAAGTCAAAAGCCACAGTGTATGGGGGCGGGAAGACTGTGCAGAGATTAGTTCCCAATGCAGGGGATGCGCAGCGGCATCCAAAATTCCAGCAGCAAACCGCCTGACCGTTTTGAAATGCATTTACAGGATGATAACAACAAAAATGACTTAAGAAACACCACCAGCGGAAGAGAGCGTTCGGAAGAATCGTCTTAAAATTAACAGATCTTTTTCGAGTAAAACAAGAAAAATGACAAGAGCACAATAAATAATAAGAGGAATGCAGGCATCTAAAATCGCCAGAATAAGGGGTGAGGCTTGTAGCAGGAACGTAAACGACGAACGTAACAAAGAAGTCTGCGAACTTTTGCGAAAAGTGACTCAGTATATAGGGAAAATAGAAGATTTGATGACAAAGTTTCCCCAAGGTGTCTGAAAAAGGCTACATCGTTAGGAAGGACATCGAAGGATTCAGGACAAGGAGAAGGCTACAGTCAGAAAATAAACTGAACTGATTTACATTGTTTATCAGGAGACCATTTTCCTGCAACCATACTGAGACATGGTCGAGAACATCCTTCAGAGACTGGAGATGTGTCTGACTTTTGAGGGGGTGACCAACAACCACACTGTCAACACACGTAATTAACTGACAGCCTTTTGGAAATCATAGATCAGCAATGTGGAGGGGGAAGATTTGAGGGCATTACATGTAACCTTGAAGCACTCCACAGTCATTGGGAAGGACTGTAGATTTCCGCTTGCCGGATTGAACTGAGTGCGGGAAGCAAATTAATAGTCGAGCCAGGAGACAACTCAGACTGGAAAGCCACACTCGGATGTTTTGATGAGAAGAGGAGGATGCGGGGCGGTATTAAAGGCGGAGGAATAGTCAAGAAAATCTCATGCGTGCCCGCGGCAACCCTTGTCTAATTCTTTTACGGCAGGGTGGCCCATAAGAACAGCAGCATCTAAGGTACTACGCTTGGCTTTATATGCCAATTGTAAAGTACCGCGAAAACTAGAAGAGAATGGTTTTATAATATCCAGAGCAACTATTTCAACAAGCTTTAGTAGAACGGAAGAGCAGATAATTGGACGAAAAGATTTAGGACCAAAATATCGGTTTTGTTAAGGATAGGATTGACTTTCACAGTAGACCAGGCGTCAGGAATCTTGAACTGCATGAAAGACATGTTGATGAGGTGCTTTAAAATAGGGGCTATTTGAGAACAACAAGATTTGAGAAGAAAAGTTGAGACAACATTCGGTCCGTCAGCTGCTGATCCACGAATCTTCTTAAGGTGTTTCTCTACCGTTATCACAGACACGGGTTGAAAGGCACATGGTGGTAGGGGAATGACATTTGTAGAAAGATTGGAGTCATTGTGACTAAAGAGAGAATTTTTGTTTAAGGAGTCCAAGTCAGCATCCACGTGTACCAGTGTGCTACTATGGCCAGTAAGACGTTTAAGATTCTCCTAAATTTCAACAGAGAAACAAGGAAAGGAAGAGGAGGAAGCAGAGGCAAATAGCTGACAAACAAACAAATCATATAGTCTGGCATTCTTTTTTATCAAGATGGTAACGTCCTTGAAGGCTGTAACGTAAGTCTAGCTTGTAGAGGAGTTCCCGTTCGCGTCTTAGGAATTTCAGATGGGGAAAAAATTTTATTCTGTCATACCATAGCAGTATCACGAGGACCGCAAATACCAAAACTTTCACTTAAAAACGCTGTAGGATTGGAAGAACGATGTCCGATTTTTTAAGAAAAGCGGGAATAGCATAAGATATGCAAGTCTGAAGTGGACAAATGTTTTGTGCAGACGTGTTGCGAACCCTAAGCTTTATCTCGGGTTTGGTTAACAATGCACGCTTAGAGGTGCAATAGATTTTCGGAAGACCTACTAAAGAAGAATGGTCAGAACCTAACAATGGAGCCCTATTTTTAACACAAGAAAGCTTGCTGGGGTTGGTCAGAATGTGACCAAGGGGGAAATTAGCGCCAGTATTGAAAGAGACAAGATCATCAAAGCCTACAAGTGTGAGGGGGCGTAAATCTACGCGACCAAAGTGGCCGCATAGAAGACTAAGATATTCGCAGAACAATATAGCAAGTTTATATGAAAGACAATTGAAAAATTGGCTCCAGCACCTTCGCAAGTAGAGGGGAAATGTAAATACCAACAAAGATAATGCTCTTAAAGGTACTCAACAAACGGGGCTTGCAAAGAACAGCTATGACGTCTATTAAATCAGCGGAATAATTTTGATTAGCAAAAATAGTAACGCCTCCAACTGTCACAAGATAAAGGTTTTCCATCCTCTCGCAAGCAGCAGAAAGACGGAGGAGTACAGTGCGTGACCTATCTCATGAAATGTTGGCCGAAATTCTAAAATGCGTTTTCGATTAGGATGGATTACTTAGTCGCGGTTGTAATACTGAGTATCTTGCGGCATACTCTTATGACATTTTAAACTCGGCAGGATGTCGGCTTTCAGATGCATTTCTCTTCAATCTCCTGTAGAAAGCGTACTCGGTAAAAAATGACCACTTAAGTAGCATGCATTTTTCTCATTGATTTTCGACGGTCTTGCAAATTCAAATATATTTTATAGAAACCATAAACAACAATATGCTTTCTTTTAGTTAATCAATAGAAAATTACGTCTTCTTTATATTTTATACTTAAGGAAGGAGTATAATTAGGTTTTAAAGATGTTTTCTAATTGCCGAATAATTTGGGGCCTGATTATTCGTTGTATTAGCGCTTAGTGAGTTCCCTCTGCAAGGTGCATGCGTTCCGCTTAAAGAAAATCCCATATTTTTCTATACCATTAAAGAGATATCATACAGAGTCCATAAAATTTTGCAATGGCTGCGGACCATGTTGTACATTTCATGAGGGGCAGTGGTAAACGGCCAGGTACGATGCTATGTGAATGAACATTTCGCGGTCTTAAAAAGTCACATAATTAGAAACTTTTTTAAAACCTTATTATAATTCTTCCTTAAGTATAAAATATAAAGAAGACGTGATTCTCTATCGATTGACCAAAATAAAGCGCATTTTTGTTTGTGGTTTTCATAAAATATATTTGAATTTCCAAGACCATCGAAAATCAATGGGAAAAATGCATGCTACTTAAGTAGTCATTTTTTACCGGGCACGACTTTTACAGGAGATTGAAAAGAAGTGCATTTAAAAGCCGACATCCTGCCAAATCCGAAATGTTGTAAGAGTATGTCTTAGGATAATCAGTATTACAACCGCGACCAAGTAATCCTTCCAAATCAAAAACGCATTTCGGAAATTCAGCCAACATTTCATGAGATAGGTCACGCACTGTAAGTTGTTGTAAATCAGTGTCATCGACACAACCCTTTGAACGTTGTAAGACGGCTAGAGCATGAATCAATATTCGGTTCTCCAAGGAAAGCGGAGACACTATAAGATATGCAAGTCTGAAGTGGACAAATGTTTTGTGCAGACGTGTTGCGAACCCTAAGCTTTATCTCGGGTTTGGTTAACAATGCACGCTTAGAGGTGGAATAAGTTTTCGGAAGACCAATAACGTAGAATAACCTGAACCTGACATGGAGTTCTATTTTAACACAAAAACATGAGGTGGTTGGTCAAAATGTGATCAACAGAGATATAAACGAGAGTACTGAAGGTGACAAGATCAAGGGGTCAACCATCTATCTACAGTCATGCCTTTTGCAAGAGATCTTCCTGAAATTACAGAGTCAAACCGATTTACTCGATGATTTTGATAAAGTATTCCTGCTATACAAATAGACACGCGACTTCCAAAATCTGTGTTTTGAAAATGATTATTTGTCCGAAACAACTTTCAATGATATCTGATGTTGGTAGGACACCATAATCAGTAGGCCCACTGTTTAAATTTGTGATATGTATCCTCGATGTAGCGAAAACACTTTTCGGCTTCCAACGTCTCTGACTGATCTCAGTGCGTTAAAGTAGAGGAGTCGAATGACAGCGATTTCAACTTTCCACCGAAATGATGAATTTGGATAGAAAGCCGATTATTACCGATATGATAACGAAAACACAGATCACGAACTGGAAAGGGCAGTCAATAAAATCATATCCCCGTGCTGTTAAGGAAAGCCAAATAATCTTAGAGGACATAATCAAATAGTTTGTGTTGATGGAAAGGGATGAAAGTTGCTGCGTGGTGGCTAACGTGGGAGCACAAAATATGGAAGCAAGTAGAAGTACTTCCTTTTTATGTACCGCAGTACGTAGGACGCTGTTTTATGGATAACATTTGAGAGAGAGAGACGGCGGCTTTCAGACTGCTGTGTATCTCGCACTACAGGTAATGACGTTAACAGGCCTACGTTTTAGTTCCGCCATCTCATTACAAGTGTTGGCAAGCCATAAAGGAATTTGGGCTGATTACGGCGCTTTTTCTATCGTCAAAATAAGGACCGATCTACCAATACTACGACAGCCCCTACTCAAAAATTGTGGCTTGCGATAAGTCCCTGTGCAACGAGCATAATCTGCGTGGGTGTGTTGGGGTATTTTGACAAGGAAGTCTATTTCCCATTCTCTTGTGCATGGAGGAGTTATTTCGCTTCACTGCACTTTTTCTTTAAAAAATGCAGTCTTACTTTTGCTCCCACTTACTGTCCTGTCGATTTTACATACTTCTGATGTCTACTTATTGTTTAGAACATTCTGTTTGCCTTTACTGACATTTTTTGAGTCGCACTGGCTCACCAACTAACTTTCGAGAAGAGGGTTTGGTGTTGTTTGCCAATCTTACATTCTTGTTTCCGCTGTCACCCAGAGGAGTTGCTTTCTAATTTTTTCGGCTGTTGTCATTCCTAATTCGGATAGAATCGACTCAAACTTCCTCATTTTTCCTACCTCTAAAAAGTATTTTCGGCCCCGTCTTTTGCGCAAAATATCCATTCATTGTGTGCAACACCAGGACAGTCATTAATTATGGAGCTCTGCACTTGAAATTATTCAGTAGAATCCGCGTTCGAAGAATGTGTTTTGTTTTCGTCCTGACGTCCTATAGCAACGGATAGCTTTAAGAGCAGCAGGGCAGACTAGAAATAATAAGTCCGGTCGACTACTTTTGTGAACTTTGCTTTTTTCTCTACAAGCGCCCTTGGGTTAATGAGTAAGAAAGAGGGCTGCAGCATATATAGATCAAGTCTGTAAAAGCGAGGGTATGAAAATAATATAGGATTAATTATTGTACATAGGACGCAGGCCTGGCCACTTATTGGTATTTGTGAAGCCTCAAGCTCATATCTAACCGTCGTAAGATTAGAAAGGTTTTTTGAAAAATCTAAGAGGCGAATCAGAATTAAAACAGTATGCATTAATTGTCTGCAAATAGACGACTTTTTCTGTGTAATACAAATGCACTAGTATGGCTCCTTTTCTACTGTCTGCAAAATCAAGTACGGATTTTTCAGACAGGAAACTCGCAATCCCCGATTATATGCAAAGCCTGCATTAGTCACCCATCTGAAAAAAAGACAGCTGGCCAACTCTGCCTAAACACCGTGATTAAGAAAGTAAATAGCTCAAAATCTCATTGTTTATAATGTCACCCACTTTATCTGCCTCAGTAGACTAAAAAACCAATCGTGATACAAAGGCCCTGTCTCAGTGTGCTAGGCAGCTTCATAAAACTCATAGTTTACTGTATTTTGCAGTATGGAAATGCTAGCGGTTCTACATACAGAGCAATGACTTCTGGGGCCTCCGCCATTCCTGTCGCAATGAGCTTTTCGATTTAGGGACCAGCAACTGCTTACGTACTGGTTGGAGGCCCCCATAATGGGCTGTTGGTCCCTGAAACGGGCAGCGCTGCAGATGAGCCGGACCAAAACGGGGATCAGACTGCCCCACAGCACGCGTTTATCGGGCAGCGCAGAGCTTGCGCTGGTCATAACTACCTCCATGCACAATATGCAGACCTTCACGGCGCGTCAGTCACTGCGCCCAATCCTACGACAAAATGAGCGACAGGCTCGTTTAGTCGACTGGTGCATGAGAGAGGGGAGACAAAGACCGACACTGGAGGGCAAATCAGAGCATTCCTCAATATTATCAATCTGAACTGTTTGAATCTATTTCTGTACGCTAAGCTGTGTGGCATGCAGGTTGACAACTGGTGGATTAACTCGGCCCTCCTCATGCTTGAGAGTCAAACTGTGACCCTTTATGGCGCTCACAGGCATGCAACATTCGAACCGTCCTCCTGAAAGCCTGATACTTTCAGTGGAACTATGTCGTGTGTCAGATGTCTGACAGGATTGCCAAGTGCCGTCAACCATTTCACCCAAATTAACCTATGGTCGTCTTACCATTGGTTTGTCATCGGAGTTAGGTGATAGAGAAAGTGGATGGTGCGACTGATGCTGAGAATGTCCGCCTCACTATAAACTTACTCACAAGCAAGTTGCCGATACTGCCCCCATTCCGGAGGTCAAGCTGTCGACGTCGCTTCTTGTGACAGTCGAACCGTCAGTCGCCAACTAGCTGGTTTCAATACAGAAGTGGCAAACTGAGAACGCAGTCCTATATTTGGCGCCCAAAGTCATAAAAAATTGACCGGACCCCTTATACACGCGTTCGAGAGAAGACATTACTCAAGCAGGGTTTCAACTTTGAATAATTTCAAGTTAAAATATAGGTGACAAGTGCCAACTTCTGTTTCGCCAGGTTTTTAACCGCCTGTGTTGATATTATTCGCAGTGTATGATTAAATTGTCATTAATTATTCTTATTTCGGCCAGATACGTTTTATTAAAGTTAGTACCTGAAAAAAAATATTTCGGTCTTAAAGTCTCCGCTCGCATCTACGTCTTGAAAGATATTCTACAGTCCTACATGTTCCCAAATTTTTATGAGCTAAATGCTACGTAGACCCTTCAAATAAATCTGTTTTTGTCATTCTATTGCTATATAATGGCTGTCTAGCAGTCCAAAACTATTACAGCAGTTAGTTTTCGAGTGACATAGTAAAAGAGCAATATGCGAAAACTCAGTCTACTGCCCAACAATCTTTCGAGATTCCTACAAAGTTCCAGAATTAAAGACTTTCATGAATTAAAATAAATCCTATCCTCGGGAACAGAATTTAAAAGTTGGACTTTATTGTAAAATGACATGAGGAGGCGATTAGCGAAGGCATTATTACCATGAGGTGTAATCGTACTTCTACTGTTATCGGCAAATATGGTGAAAATGCATGCCGTTTAAGGAGACCTTTTTTCCTGAGTATGTTTTACGAAATTGTCTCCAAATGCACCACATCACGAGTTATCGTGTAGGCATTTATTAACTGCAATGCAGTTCTTATCGAGGCCATTTTGAATTAGTATTTTTGCTTGAAAGCATATTTAAATCTTCAGTCAGGACCTCATGAAATTCGGCGCCGATTGCACGCATTTGTTATATCTTAACTCAATCTTGTATACCTGTCGGTTTAGTCACGTTTTATATTATCCACATTATACATAGGGGATGTTACCAACGGTACCTAGTGCTCCTTATTCCGTAGATGACACGGATAGCTCTAACATTCAGTCCTGATTACCTTTTTCATTTGAATCGCTTCTATCTTGAGTTTGAATAATGTGCATAAAACCGGGTAAGCATTGTAGTTTTCACGTTAATAAAGTTTAACAGCATTATAAAAACCATATTTTCGGAGAGTTCAACGTATCTTCTCATGTTCGCTTGCCTAACAATTGAATTGCAAGAAACGCCAAAGATTTTATCAATTCCTTAGTACTCACTTAATGTTTTTTTAAACTGAAACCAATTGTAGAGGTCTAAACCCACGAATAAATGAGCAGCGTCCTAGTGGTTTAGCCTATATAGTCTATCTTGTAAAATAAAATCGCCGTCGCCGTTAAGTCAGTCATTTGAGGGAAAAATTTTTGCAGCCCGAATTCTGCTCGGATGACCTTCGTAATTGCTTTCACGCGGCGGCATTAAATTAGCCAACTTGCTCAGGACATTTGTGTTTTTCCCCATGGACTGAGCGAGCCGAGAAGGTCATGAGTCACTCCACTGCCTTCGTGTCCCCAGCCATGTGGCAGTTTTCTTCACACAAAGCAACTTCCACACACATCTCCAGTTAAGTCTGAAAGGGCCATTTCGTCGTTATATGCAGAAAGTAATTACCCAGTGTTTTCGTTGGTGAGTCCGTCTAACTTTATGCATGAACGGTTGCTTGCGTGTGGGCAGTGAGCAGATGGTTATGGCTGCACATGATGCGTGATTGCTTGCTGTCGGGTTGGGTGAGTTGAGCAAGTGCAAAAAAACCAAAACACAGGTTCTGGGACGTTTTTCATTGGTAAATCTACATACGTTGCTCCTGAACAAAAGGATGTCTCGCAAATATTTAACGACAGACATTCTAACATAGTTCTAGAGAAGAAACAGCGTCTATTGGCCCAGCAATTCATTCACTTAGCCGTTGGCAACAGTGCCATTTCGATAGCTCGAGGGCTGGACGTATTCACGTTCGCCAGGGGGTGGAGAGGGATAGCAGGTCCTTCAAACAGGTAGAAAGCGTGTCATTGGCTTGACCAAGAGCTTCCCAGACTGCCGAGATGACTTCTAAGTCTGCGTAACGAGCACACCAGTAGGTGTAACAAACGAAACTGTTGTTGGTGATGTGTGAGGCCTCCTGGGATTCTTATGAGCCATGCATACCGCTGGGGTGGTATCTGAGACCAAGAGACGGTCGTCTTCCGTCCATGAGGACATACGTTATGAGTACAGCAATACATGCAATCTAAACGAGGCAGAAAATTCATACTGAGACATGTTTAGGGAGAACGGGCTAACAGTAGCAAGGGTGCTACAATTGTCCACCCACAATTTCTGTGTCTGCTTGCTGTAGAATTCAAGGATATTTTCTTCTGATAGCAAAATAGGAAAGGAAATTTAAGTCAGAAGTGCAAGCAAACAAGTTTGCTTCATTCTACACTGCAGAATGAACTTTGATCTAGTTGGCAATTTTTTCTTTTCAATGTCAACCTAGCGACCAAAACTGACATTTTCCTACTTTGTCGAAATTAAGTTGTAGGCTACTAGCTGAGTTTCGAGATTTCTTGGTCGTCATAAACATATTTAGAAGCAGGTTAGATTGTGTCACTTCACTAAGTAGCGACTTTACCAGTAAAAATTCAGTTTTTACCAGATCTTCCTAAATCAACGACCAACACACTTGATATATTCGAGGAAAACTTCGGGTTTCGAATAGTTTGAAGGCATTATCCAGAGGGAGACGACATTATTTATTAAAGTCATCTAGGTTTTACACATTTTATAAAAAACTACAACAGTTCGTCTGATATTTAAGACGGCATAACCAACAGGAAATGTTTTATTTAAAAGTCTGCAAGACTTGTAGACTCAGACTCAGGTTCGAATAGGCTGGCCTGTTCCAAGTTAGCGAGTAATTGCTGAGGAGATTCAGAAGCGGCACTTTAAAAACTGGAGTTTCTACTTGAAAAGCATACGAGGAATGCTGGGGAACACGCTGATGAGCCAAACCCCTTGCAGCTGCTTCCTGCAGTGACACAATGTCGGAAAAAACTTGCCTGGGCTTTTAGGCAGTAGCTGTGTTATGAAACATGGTATCTTGTGCTAACTGTGCATATCCTACTAGCTGCCTGTTGGCGGCTTATGACTATTACGGGGTTATTTCGCAGTGGGTGATGGGCCTCGGTCAAATATTCATATCAAATTTCTGTCCGAGTCTCGAATAGACTGATCTACTCCAAGTAAGCGATTAGTTTCTGAGAAAATTTAAAAGCCCATGCACGCGTATGCTTTGTAAATATTTGCGGGACGGACCCTTAATAGCGTCCAAATGACTGAAGTAAATACAAACCTTATAATCCAAGGCTCAAACATTTACGACTTGCAACAATGATATAAACGTTAATTCGATATGAGGAGTGCTTTATGTTAGTGCCCTATAAGCTTATATCTTTGTTAAGAAACAAAAAGCTGAAAGTGATGGTCATGGTAGGTCGCTCACTCGCTTGCAGGGGTAGACTACGCCTAGCGTCCATCTAGTGGCACCCAACTCTCATAAGCGGCTCCCCAAAGCTAGGCCCTGCCTATCGGCCACACTACGGTAACCGCCTCCGCAACGATCGGGTGAAGGACCCCAAACACACACACACACACACACACACACACACACAGCCAAAGGTACCTGTCTTACGAAAAAGATGGTAATAGGAGTTTTACGGGCAGGACCCATATATGCATAAAGGAATAGCAGATTAGGTATAGTCAATTGGTAAATTCGGTTTTCGAGCAGAATAGTTTTGATGCATTGACATATAGCAACCGAAATTAAGCGGGACAATTAAAGAAATAAATGTTAAGTGTCTACAGCGATCGCTTCTCAACTCTCTGAGCAGAGGTCATTGCAGATAATGCACCAGACCGTCTACAACAGACGACCCAAAATTGTACAATGAAACGCCAAACCCAAATAATCGTGACGGACTAAAACCCAATAAAATAGGTATAGTAGGTATTCTTCGTATTCCACAGATGCTTGCGGCCTTCACATGATCCTTACCACTGCGTCGACCAGCGGGCTAAACCAGGTAAGGGTATCCGTGTGTGCATCTCCGCAGACGGTAATCTCGGCTCAGGTAGCCGAGTGGATCACCGCATCGGTATCTCCGAGCCGAGCCTCCGTCTGCAACAGCCCAGGAAGCCACAAGGTATGTGAGCCCTCAGGTAAGCGCACATTGCTTTGTCGTCTTTGATTTGTTTGATTGCTTGATTCTGTCTACTTCTTTGTGTTTGTCCTTGTTGTAAACTAAACGCCGTTCCGTTGAATTACCTCTGTCTGTCTTTGCTTCTGCTTGTTCTTGCTTGCGTGCCTTTTGTCTGCCTGCTTTTGGTTGTATTTTCCGTACTTCAACTGATGTTCTCTTGAATCTGTTTGCTCACGGCTTATATAGTTCAGCAAACAGCTCGCCTAGAGAAGGGCGGGAAAGCTCTGCTTCCCGTATTTCTACCTTTCTCCTCCGCCCACAATTACTACGTCACTGTGGTAGGCAGGCCCAGGCTAACTCGGGTCGCACTCCCACTACACAAAAGTCATGGCCAATGTTGAAGTTCGATAGCCGTCCGGGACAGCGGAGTAGCCTTATTTAGGTTCAGCACTGTTCGCCTCCGCCTGCCTCTCCGGGGAGGCAAATTCGCCACAATCATCAGTGTCTACGCTCCGCCGATGACAAGCCCTGACGTCGCAAGGGGCAAATTCTACGAGGACCTACACGCCCTCCTGGTGTCTGTGCCGAAGGCGGATAAGTTTATTGTCCTCGGTCACTTCAACGCCCGCGTCGGCACAGATTAGGATGTCTGGAGAGGAGTGCTGATTCCCGATGGTTTCGACGGCACCAATGACAATGGCCTGCTCCTCCTCCGAACCTGCGCAGAACACCGGCTCATTCTGACGAACACCTTCTTCCGCCTCCCGATGCCAGAGCTGGTCACATGGATGCATCCCCGATCGCGTCAGTGCCACCTTTTGAACTATGTCCTCATCTGGGGGTGAGACTAGCCGGACGCGCTGTTGACAAAGGCGATCCCGTGTGACGACTGGTGGACCGATCCTCGTCTGGACATTTCGCGGATGCGGATTCGCCTACAGTCTCGCAGGAGACCTCAAGGTAAGCGACTCCAGGTAATCTGAATATTGCTTTGTTGTCTTTGCCTGCCCACCATCCTATTTCAGCAGCGAGATAGCTCAACGGCTAGACAACCTACCAGTCGCTGATGCCGCCGCCGCCGCTGAGGAGAACGCCACCGTGGAGAACCTATGGTGTCGACTACGAGATACAGTCCAGGCCACAGCCCTGGCCATCCTCGGTCACGCACAACGTCCGCACCAGGATTGCGACCCCTGCTGAGATTTATAAGCACGATAGCCCCCAACTCATAGATCATCTGACGGCGCTCTTCCAGGAGATGTGGCGTCAAGGAGAAGTCCCGCAGGATTTCATGGACGCCACAATCGTCCATCTCTATAAGAAGAAAGGTAACCGCCAACTCTACGACAAACACCGGGCATCTCCCTGATGAACATCATCTGGAAGATAATCGCTTGTATGCTTCTTAACCGCATGAACAAACATCTGGAACAGGGCTTCCTGCCGGAAGGCCAATGCGACTTCCGCCGCCATTGTGGGACCACGGACATAATCTTCGCCGCCCGCCAACTTCAGGAGAACTGTCAGGAAATGCGGAACCACCTGTACTCAACCTTTGCGAATCTAATGAAAGACTACTACACGGTGAATCGTGAAAGATTGGGAAAATCATACAGAAATTCGGCCGTCCTGAGCAATTCACTCAGATAGTGCGTCAGCTCAACGATGGCATTATGGTGCGCGTCACGGACAATGGGACCGTGTCAGAAGCATTCGCACTGGCCAACGGAGTGAAACAGGACTGCGCCCTCGCACCTACCCTCTTCACTCCTATGTTCCCTGTCATGCTGACAGACGCCTGCCGTGACAAACACCCTGGGATCTGCATCGTCTACAGGACGGACGGTCAACTCCTCAACCACGGTTGAATACACTTCCAGCCGAGTGTATACACAACCACCATCCACGAACTTCTCTACGCCAGCGACTGCGCCTCCAACTCCACCTCGGAAGGGGATATGCAGTGGAGCATGAACCTCCTAGCCGCCGCCTGCGAGAGCTTTGACCTAATCGTAAACAGTGAGCAAACGGAGGTTATGCATCAACCGCCACCAGACGCTGCATACGTCGCACCCATAATCAACGTGAACGGCACCCAACCGCAAGCCGTGGACAACTTCACTTACCTGGGCAGCACCCTCTCCCGTAACACCAAGATCGATGGTGAAGTGGCCCGCCGGATCTCCAAAGCCAGCCAAACCTTCGGCCGTCTGCAAAGCAGTCTCGAATCGCCACGGTCTCCACCCCGACACCAAAATGAAGATGAAAAAGGCGGTCTTCCTACTGGCGCTGCTGTTTGGAACGGAGACCTGGACGATGTACAAGACGCAGGAGCGAAGACTCAGTCATTTCCACCTCAGCTGTCTTCGACGGATACTGAAGCTGGGGTGGCAGGACCGGATGTGCATGCAGCATCACGCAGACGCAACCACTTCCACTCCAGTTGTCTTCGCCGAATTCTGAAGCTGAGGTGGCAGGACCGGACCCCAGATACGGACGTACGGGAACGAACGGGAATCCTCAGCATTTACGCCATGCTGAGACAGTTGAAAGTGCGTTGAAGCGGCCACCACCTGCGGATGGACGACGAACGTCTACCCAAACGACTCTTCTACAGAGATGTTGCCACGGACTCCCGCCAACAAAAGGACCAAGGAGGTCTTTACAAGGACACTCTGCAGACTTCCCTGAAGCGTCGGCAAGTCGACCTGGCCAGCTGGGAAGACCTCGCCCGAGACCGGTTGGCCTGGAAGAGGACTGTGAAAACAGGCGCAGCCATCTATGAAGCCAACTACATCGCTACCGCCAAATCCAAGTGCGAGGCTCGCAACTCCCAACTGCACCTACCTCGCAACGCCAACGCTTAACCACCCCGGACCTGCTTACGCTGTCAGCGGACGTTTCGGACACCAATCGACCTTATTGGACATCTTCAATATCAATTGCGGCGCCCGGACTCCACCAGTCGACCATCTCCCTGTCCAAGTCTGTGTCAGACTCCAGGTCGACAACTAACATTGACTACAATTCCGGAACCCCCACTACCATCCTATTCCTCCTCCATTGCCTCAACATCTGCTATGGCTGCTCCTGTGCCCACAACCACTGCACACAGTCCTGAAACGCCAACAAACATCAACACCCACACCCACGACACTAGCGATATGAACTCGATTCATACCTGCCCTCACTGCCATCACACCTTCACCTCATACATTGGCCTAGCCGGTCACTTGCGAATCCATTGCGCAGAGACTGGTGAACCAATGCCTGGAACACAAACCTACACTCACCGCATTCGCCTCAGCTGTCACACTGCCCTCGCACATTCATGTAACACATGAGCCTATTCGTCCATATGTGTATCCACCAGAGCGAAATTGATCGCAGCCCCGACACACCTAGCACCTTCGGCACAGTTACCATGCATAGCTCAACCCACACCTCGTCACCCAGTGCGTCCTCCACCAACAGCCCCACCACTGCCACCATCTCCAAAACCGACACTGACACCGCCCACTTTTTCTGTCCATACTGTCCCCGTACATTCGCCTCACACATCGGCCTGGTCGGTCACATGCGAATCGATCGCATAGAAACTGGCAAACCAGTGCTTGGACCACTAACATACACTAGGCGCATCCGCCACAACAGCCCTCACTGCATACGCACATTCACCCACCGCATGAGCCTACTAGGACAAATGCGCATTCAAAAGAACCTGCTGTAGACAACCGCCGGTTATGCCGCATCATCTCACTTTCCCCCACTAACTCATGCATCACACAACTTTGGCATCCACCACAAACATCCCATCGCCACCTCTCACACAAACGGGAAGTGTGCGTTTCGGCTCTGTCTCTATGCTGCTTCTTTGTTACATGTGTGATTCGAGTCTGAGGCTATCACGTCGCGTCAAGCGCTGTGGCCTGGAAGGCTGCTGACTGACGCCCCAACTCAACCCGCCCAGTTGTGTGTGTGTTTGTGTGGATTGGCGGACCGGTGGGCTGAGAGCCAGGTCAAAGCGGCTCCTTCTTAACGTGACCTACGGCACTCTCGCGCATTCCATATGTACGCCGCTCAACCCCCGTTGTGCGATATCCTGGTGCTTGTGTTTGGGGGACCAGGTCGTGCACGTGGCGCACGCAGACAAGTCCACTAGATGTCAGCCACCGTGTCCATTTCCCGAACCTGTCAAATGACCGGCTCGGACAGTGACTTGGGACTGGGAATGGGAAGAAAGAGTGAGGTCGACGGCTCAGCGAATTTTCCTCACGTGTAACAATCTGACGCGCTTGAAGTTATCACGGTGCACTAAAAGTCGTGGCTTGGAAGGTTACCAACTGACGGGATAACTGGGACCTCGCAGTCGGTCCAGTGTTGTATGTTTGTGTGGAGCGGCCGACTGTTGGTACAAGAGTCAGGCTGCAATGGCTCCTTCTTAATGTGGCCTTTATGGTATTCCCACTCCGTGGGATCCGGGCTAGGTGTGGCGGCACGTCCAGGTGCGGCTCCGGCCGTGCCAGTCATCCTTTTTGTTGGACAGAAACCTAGCCATTTACTGTGTGGCCCAGGGGGTTTGGAGTGGAAAACGAAGATGCGGGCTTCACCGCGCCATCCATCTGCGCACTCCCCGCCTCCGGTCTTCTTGACTTTGCCTTGGGGCCGAGTCCAGGGACGGGGAGGAGGAGAGAGTGCGGCGGGTGCTGTGCAAATCCGGATTCAGCATAAAATGAATCACGAACAGTCCACGTCCTGTTCTCACATTCCTGTAGAGCACACGGTGAATATCGTCAGAAACAACGGTCGGACTGTCGTGTGTGGCGTACTACATCTGATCTTAGCTCATAAAGTCGAGAAGCCTACAACGCCCAAGCAGGCATGCAATCGATCAACACGATGGTCAGACTAGGGTTGGCACGCTTTAACCGGACTGTGCAGAGCCCGCATATTCCTTAAGAGATGTCACACATGGGGCGTGCGTTTTCACGCTCATGCACAGGCGCAGGCAACGTCAGTCACTTTCACCCAATCCCAGTATCAAATGACTGGCGGGCTTGGTGCGTGGAAGGGGAAAGCGAGAGTGTAGTCGATTCTAGCATTCTGCAACAAAAAAAGTCTGACTCGCTTTAAAATCATCCATATGCGCTAAAAGTTGTTGCTTGGAATGCTGCCAACTTACAGGATAATTCGGTCCTCTTAGAACGAGCAGCCAAGTTGCAATTCTATGTTCTGAATGCAGCCTCTATGGCACTCCCACCCAAATGGGAGTCGAGACGTCCCTTCTTTCTGTCAAGGGCCTAGTCCATTGTTTCACGGACAAGGTGGTGTCGGGCACGCTGTGTCGGACTGCTTAGCTTTGTCAGCAAGTGCGTCCGATCCAACCCTCAGTCCCATCGGCCCTGTATTGTCACTGGAGTAGGATGGATGAGAGAGGAGAGAGTACGGTCGATGGTGCGCAAGTCTGCTACTGCTATAAACCACTTCACTTGCGATTCACTGTCCTGCGCCCGTCATGATGTGGGGCACACGGTGGGCATCGCCGTTAGTGACAGTCGAACCGGCATGTATGGAATGTTTATTCACCTTTGAACTCTGCAATCTATAGGTGATTTAATATGTGCTAAGGACATTTCAGACAAAGCTTCAAAGTACTCAGCCCTAGCTCCAATCAGCTTGTCTGTAGCTTGAGACTGCATGCTAGTAGAATATGGTAAAGTAAAATTCGAATTTTCTACACTTTACTGCAGTTCATATGCTATTAGTTTCTGATATCAACACTGATAGAAAAGCTGTATTAATACACTTCATGATCATGAACCCCAGAATATTTGCTAATTTAAAAGACCGGGTAACTATTCATAAAACTTTTTAGGTTTTAGCAAAACTCCCATGGCGAAATGACAGAGGAACACTCTGGCAGTCTTATGAATGCTTACGAGTTATTCCAAGTCCTAATAGCAAAGTCTATTTTAGTGGCTGGACTCGACAATAAGAGGGAACCGTCAGCCAATACGACGCTTACAAGGAAATTTCGCAGTTCTAGTGGGCATGGGCCAAAACCATTTGTTTTGGTACGATAACAAATATAAGTTAACTAATTGCATGGAAGGTTATCTATGTGAATTGTCCACACGCCTGCATCATTCTTTTTTACCCAACGACGAGTGTAGGAATTAAACTTAGTAATCATCTTTTAATACCCCCTTTGCACGTGGATTAACTGAGTACCTGAACTGTCCTTATTAAAAGTAGCTACACACATGGGTGTGTTCATTATAATGGACTTAGTGCATAGCAAACCTCCACGGACGGTTAAAAGTCCTGGCTTGAAATGCTGCTAACTAGAGGGCCAACTTGGTCCTCCTTCTGACTGATGATCAGTTTGGTGTGCATATACGAACCAGCATGTGTGCGGCCCGTAGGGCGTGTGCGCAGATGCCCCAGCAACTGAGACCACACCCGCCTCCAGGTCCCGCGACCTTGTCCTGAAACTGGAGCATTTTGGGTGGAGGAAGATATATTGGGATGGATGCAGTTAAAATCCATATTACTGTAAACTACCTCATGCCTAAGTTACCTTTCGTCTCCGGAAAACGGTGGCCAGCGTTATTTGCGACAGACGGACAATCAGCGCTTAAAGATATGCAGATGACAACGAACCATCGTGTTTATTTGTGCTATACATTTTGACAGCTGGAAGCCACTCACACAACTGGGGGAGAAATCTAAACACTTATGTCTCCTTCAAGTCTTCTGAGTCAACGTTAGCATAATTTGCCCGAGTGCCTTAATTTTAGAGGCATCGTTGAGGCAGACCACAATGATGTTAAACTGAATATCAACATGGAGACTATACACAAGGGAGACTTTCTTAATCTGTAAAAAATCCGTTAGGTGACCTCTGGCAGAACCCTTAATTACTTCAAAGTTTTTGAGGCTCTGTGGTGAAATAAGGTTGAAGTGCCACTCAGCCTGTATTCAACTCCAGTTGGTCTATGATTTCCAATATCTTGATCAATTTTACTTTAAGCAAACTGTGATAACCGAGAACCCCACATAGCCAAAAACTGTGCATCACCAAACGAAGACGGACATCCCAACATCGCATCGCCTGGTGGCAAGTTTAGGCCTGCACACCTGCACAGAACTCAACAAAAGTTAGGTCTTAGCATAATGAGAACTAATCCGGTGTTTTGAAACTTCATCGGGAAATGGTTAAGTGCGAGTTGCATGGGCGAATGCCTTGCGATTTGCTTGATTTTAGGTTTTCGGAATTCTAAGCCGAAACTTAAAAACTCATTTTTGGTCATCGTTTTCTTTTTATCAGGTGCGGCCTTCGCTTTTGCCAGGCTGTTCTATCTATATCTGTTACTGGGAAACGTTTTTTTGTTCCAGCAAAAGACTAATGCGCCATGACGGTTTTCTTCGGTCTCACCGCTTTTTTGCGTCCGAAGAAGAATTACTCTTCCCCGCCCAGGGATGGATGACGCATAATTAGTCTCCTTCTCTATTTCCAACAGTATACAAAAACGGTTTTCTCAGAGGAAGAAGAAAAGTATGTGTGTTCTTTTTCAGTTTTTACCTACTAGTGGATCGTTTTTAAACGGTCGCCCTCCTTCCATAGTCTCTCTTAATCGGCTGCGCTGTGTCTGTCCGCATCAGCAGAAAACGTAGCTACATAAACTTGCTACCTATAGTTTAACATGCTTTGCATAAAGTAAAGTGAGTAAAATCGTTTTGAAAAACAGGAAATTAAGTAAAAACACTTCGAAATTAGAAGTTCGTATGATTCGGCTGATAGAAAACTTTAAATTCAACAAACCACGACCAACTCCCTTCGATATTCCTCAAAAATTAAGGCAGAATTTCTTCAAGCAACAAAAACTGTTAGTTTGCCTAAAGGAATCTCGACAATCCCAGACCTTTTTTCAGGCATCCGAACTGAATTTCTAACGGAAATACCCAGCGAAAAATTGGTCTACTGTCCCAGAAAAGGCTTATAGAAACGAAAGACAATGTATACATAAGTGTTTTAGGCTTTATTTAGGGGCCGGTTGCTTAGTCGTCTTTTTCACACCACCGTTAACTTTTCGGGATAGCTATCCTCTGGTCACCCCCGTGCTTAATTGTTGGTGGTTGCAGGTATCTCTGCCCGAACGATAGTTATGCTCTCTGCCCAATGCCGACAATGTGCCACTAGGATATCCGCATACGCAGACTGGAGCACTGATACAAATGTAATCCCATTGTTTGCTTGACCACAGAGGGTAAAAAGGGCTGATTACAAAGAGAAGTATCTTTTATATAAGTCAAACTTCCGTCAAAGCAGATGATGACTGAGCTCGGTTTTTAAATCAAAAAAGCCCTAGGGTAAGAAGTTCCAATCCATCATTTGTAATGGCGGAGAGGAATGTCCTGATAAGCTTTGCTGATATGAGTACAAATAAAAAGTCTAATTTTATTCGAACCAGTCATGTATTGGTTAGGTTTTTGTGGCACCTGAGGTTCAAAAATCTTCTGATTTTCCCCGCACAATCCGCGCTAGCACGGGTACTTGTGTGCACAGGCCAATTCAGCCCTGTAGACTGTTTATCGCATTGCGAACAATTTATGCGAAACCGTCACCACTCATTTCTGCAGTCCTGTGCTCTTGCCTGGCTGCAAACTACCTGGGAGTAAAACACCGCACTAAATGTGGTAGACAGCCGACTAGTTGAAGCGCTTAGACTACAGATTAATCTACAAGGTTTTCCAAAAGTCCTAAATCTCAGTCCATAGGCGTTGTCTACATTTGGACCAGGCCTAATGCGCTGTTTTGCTTCTGACACGTTCACATTTTGACTTTTCTATGGTTGATCTGCTGGCGCTAGTTTACCAGACGTCTAGCCTAGTTGTTGATCTTAACTGAACATTCGGATTTCTTGTGTAGCATACCGACATTTTTATGCCAACTCGTTTAGGAAATTTAAGGCCAGTTTCCATTTCGAACCACTGGATGCTCGTGTAAAGGCTTCCATTCGTAAAACATACGGCGCTCTATTTGCCGATGGCGAGAACCTTGGTGCCATTGCTGTGCCGGACGTGTTGCGCGTTTTTGTGAGCACATTTTAAACTTAATGCTGGCATTGACGGAACAATGAGCCTGCATTCACTGGCACCAGTTATAAGATATATATAGACCCACGATCGTTGGCATGGTCATCACCTCATCAACATCAATATTCTTCTGAAAGCCCTGACTAACTTGAGTACACTTGTCAGGATACGACGCCGAAGTTCCCTTCTTCTTAGTTTTTCGTTGACCTGCCACACATTTGTGGGGTCTACCAGCACTAAAAGCATTTGCTAGTCCTATTTCATTCTCTCAGTATCAAGTTTAACATGGCCTAAGGTATCACTTTGCTAGACTGTGTTAACAAACCTTATTGCTGGAGACTGAATTTTAATGAAGCGTCAGCCATATTCAGTTGGAGCAAATGAAGGTCAGATGACGTTTTCTGCGTTCGGTTTTTTCTTGCTCCTCGATTTTGGAGAAGTGGGCACAGAATGAAGACAGGAGTCGAATTCTTATTTCCCGAAAGCACCTGCTTGTTGTCAAATGTCTGATATTTTGCGCATTTTCACGTAAATTACACAAATTCGCAAACTAAATGCCGTTTTTTCTTTATTAAACTCCAGTTTTAAAAGAGGACCTATGAGCTTCCCAATTCGTGCTGTATCGTCGTTCCCTTCCCTGTCGACTGACTTGCAGTATTTCATTCTCCCATGTTCTTCCTTGAGTAATTACCTTTAGCGCAATGACAGGTGACAATCAAAGAACTTTACGAAGGTCAATCACGTCTTTTTATTATGTTCCCTCCACATTCCGCGTACTTTTATTGGACGATTCTGGCCCGTAAACTATCCTTTGTATGGGAGGATATTTGTATTTAAGAAGTTATTAGGCATCTGCAGTTCGCTGTAATTTGGCCTTGCAGTCGGTAATCAACCACCGCCAACTAAACTGAAACTTACACTTAAAAGGAACATTTCGGTTATAACTAATATGTAATTTTATAGTAAGATGTGCAATTATCTAAGTCTCAAGTATACCCTAAAAGAAGAATGTCTAATGTAACAAGACGTTAATTCAGGTCTTTCCTCTAAGCGGGACCTATATTTCTTAGAGAAAAAGATAGTTAATTGTCCGGGCAAAGCTTTCAATACCTTGTAAGACATCAGACAATTTAGAGCGCCAAGTGAGAGACGTTGCAAATAGTCACGGAAGTATAGTTAAAAATTGAAAGCCCATAAGGTATGACCAGGCTTCCTAGTCGGTATTCAACGATTACGCACTCATAGTTCTTCTATAGCGAAAAGCGCGTTACCCAGGTAGCATGTCAAGCTTCTGCTTACCTGTGCAAAGACGTCTTGACAGACCTAGCGAATATGCTTACGTTCATCTTGATGTAATCTCCTGTACAAGCTTCATTGTGTCATATTTCTTTGGTAGTCATGCAACTAAATAACCGTTATATTTAGTAGAATATCACCTGCGGAGTCATATATTTGAGTATACCTGCACCTCTCATAATATCTTTGGACAGTGGGTATTTTTACAGTACATCCATTCTGTGCCTGGACTTGAACCTGTCAAATGGTACACAACTTATATTTATTAGCGCATAGCTCTGAAAGCAAGACACGGTCTCTTTTATCCCTTCTAGGGTAGTTGAATTATTAATGGAAGAAAGAGATCCGTCAACAAGTTTAACTGCTCAAGGGCGGCAGTGACTATCTTACGTTATTTAAGTATTCCTTTGACGCCTCTAGGCAGATATTATGGAGCAAAGCAGAGTAAACTACAAGCCAGTTTCTGCAGAGAGCTTTAAAATCCCTCCACAACCGGTGATTAAGGTCTGTTTACTGTCAACTGTATGGAAAGCAGGAAAGAAGATTCTGTTTTTCTAAAAATCGGTGAAAATAGGAAAAGTTTCCGTTTGTGTCTCAGAATAAACCACGTATAATAGGAGTTTCTTTAAACTCTTTTGAAAACTGCATTTGGGAATAAGTTGAGAATTAAAGTGTTTTTAAGCAGTAGTAGTCGAAAGTAATGTGAACTTTTCATTATTTCGAAGTAATTATAAATTTTTGCTCATATATCTAAACATTCCTGAGGGCTTACTGGAGAATAGTCCTCTTTCAACCTTCGCGTATTCTTATTTTTATGATCGTCCAAAAAAAGTATGCGATAATGAAAAACTATGAGGGATATTTTAAGCAAATCATTTATTCTTGACGAAGAAAAACTTCCAAAATTCGGGTCACAGCTGTCATCATAGGCAGAACCGATGTTTCACTGTATATTCCTTTAATTCTTGATACGTGCATGCTAATTTAAACCTTAAAGTAGCTCAACGCAACTCAATCCGCAACATTTTGACGAGCTCGACAAAGCGGATAGAAGAAATATTTAAAATACCCAAATGACACGGGTTATTTTAATAAGACAGGTTGCCTATTTTCATTTTTCTCAAAAAAATAAATCAAGCCTCAACTTTAGTCAGCATTAAGATTGAGTTGTGAAGGGATTTATTTTTACAAAAATGAAAGTTAACAAAATCAGACAACAGTTTTTGGCGACTACACTCTTGATTTCTGTAAGTATTCATCAGGTAAATCAAAGTTTGAAGAAAATTTGGAGAATCAAGTTGTGTTTATCGTTTCATGCTGATGGGAAATGGAGAATATAGGAGGATAATTAGAACTAGTCAGCATAGGAATGGATATCATGCTGTTTATGGAAAAGCAGTACCGGTAGAGTGCGGAAAATTGCATGCGGGTTTATGTCAGCTGACTTTCGGTGGTGTCAAATGAGGAGCCCGCAGGAAGTTCTTCTGCGAACACAGGACGGGTATGTGTAACCTGATTGTGATCGCGCCTGCTATCGTCAGTAGACGCTGTCCTAATACTTTTAGGTTAGTCACCTGCACGGTAGGGGAATTTTGCGTAACTAGGACCTTGTCTGAGAAAATCAGTGACGACGGCCTGCCCGTTTACCCATTTTAAATGCGCGAAATGTTCCTTACTGTACGATGGTAAAATGAGAACTCTAAGCATTGAACTGGGAGAGAAAATACATCCTTTTCGAAAGGGGGTTTTTCTTGTATCTGGAAGAAGCGTATGCTGTAGAAGGAGTACTGCTGGAGACAAGAAAATCTGACATGGCCGTTTATAGCCAATTGACCGTCGTGAGCCAACCCTATTCAACTTCAAGTTTGTAAGACTGCGATCCGACCCCCGATGCTTTGGTCACTGAGCATTATCAAGTCCAGCGTTCTACCAATAGGCCATGTACCAGTGATAAGTTATATTTACAGATTTAGGATATTCACGCAATAAAAACGTCGGTTATTATTTCAGTTCCCCTATATTATGAGTAGAGTATTAAATTGTTGGAGGAAAATGCCCTCCGCACACAAACAGGGAGCGGTAGTACCATAGTTTACTGAGAGTGCTCTTTTAGCTGACGCATATGATTACACCTGAAAAGTCAATTTGGCAAACATGTGTTTTCGGTAACTCATCACCAGGCCAGTACAGTTACATAGAAATTGGAAATTCGAGAAGTTCACATGGTTTAAAAATGGCTCAGAGGCTATTGACAGTCATCGCTTCCACGCCACCCGCATGACGAGTTTGGCAATGGGAGGTGGCATAGGCTGTGAGTGATGTTTGTAAATTGGGTGCGTGGAGTGCACATCACTGTCATCAGGAGGTTGGGGCGGCGTGTGATAACCATCTGGGGTTGGCGTTGGCCACGGAAGACAAAGCGCCCAAGCCAACGTCTTTTGACAACATAGCACTAGATTAGCTTACCGTATCGTCACTGCCTCAGCCGTTGAAGTAGACCTACGGAGAATTTTGCTGGTGCTCGGTAGACAACCTGAAAGGCTTTTTGGCATCGAATCGGTCGCTTGTATAGGCCAGATGTGCGGTAATCGAATTCAAGCTCGATCTGTTTTCACCTCTGCTTTGCCAGGTTGGCATGAGTCTGCGTATGCTCTTTTCCAGGCGTCCCGTTGTACGACCAATGTATCCCGCTCCACAAGAGTAGCTAAATGAGTAAATACACATCGATGTGGCCTGTAACGGCAGTCGGTCTTCACTTCCCAATTATGAGATAGGAGAGATTGGGAAACATACACGTAAATTCGTCGCGAAGAAAGCGCTAGTGATCGATGTCTTCAGATGTCGCCTTGCCAGGTCGCTTGTTGCGTCCTCTTGAAAAGGCGGTTCTCTAAACAAGCCTTTCTTTTCTGCAGTCGCCGTGGTAAGTTTTGCAGTGCGCTCTTCGATATTTCGGAAGGTAAATCATTCTGGGTATCCGTTTTCGCGGAGAATGTTCAGCCCCTGCTGGAGTTCTGCTTCAACATTTTCAGAAGAGCAGAGACGCCGCGTTTCAGCTGCCAATATCTGTACCGAATCGCGTCTAATATCTAGGGGGACAAATCCGCGACAATTAATGCATTGTCCGGCCCAGGTTTTCTTTCGGAATACCCGGCGCTGGATAGATCAATCCTCTTCTCTGTGCAGAAGGACATCAAGGAAAACGATTTGTCGCCTGCCTCAAACTTTGCAGAGAACTTTAGCGAGGGGTGTGCAATGTTAAAATTTGGACCAGGGCGTCGGTATTGGTGGTCAGATCTCTCGGACAGAAAATGTCGTCCATGTACCGACCGTAGGAATCAAAGTTATTAAAAGTTTCTTGCAACCTTGCCTTCTCGACTTTGACCATGAAAACTGTTGCAGGGAACGTACCAAGCGGCAAGTCCATCGCTACACCATTTGCCTTTATAGTTGACCACTCCAGAGAAACTGGACACATTGTGTGCAGCATGTCAGCGGTCCTTTTACCGTTTTCACTTATAAACCCTATGAACTTCTCAAATTTTTAATTTCAGTGCAGTTGTACTGACCTGATGATAGTTATCAAAAACACGTCTTTACTACATTGATTTTACAATGTGACACGGAGTATTCGCAGAGCCTATGATTACTTTTCTATTCTAAAATGCACAGTGCAAACAAGGATTTCCCTCGCACCATTCACCAGTGCAGGCCTTTTTAAGGTAAATCAGAGCAAAGTTTGCGAGAATTTTTTGCAAAGGTAATAATATTTCTTTCAGCCTACTTTTATCTTAATTGAACCTTAGCAGAATATTTCCCCAAAATATTTCTGTTCCTCAAGTTTACAGAATAGGAACAGAAAAGTTGTCCTATTGCAAATATCCAGGCAAAGATATTTGCCCAAAAATGACCACATTTAACACGAGGTTTTGCGGCTGCAAGTAAGTGATGATAGTACCCCTTTCGGTGCAAAATGAGGACTGGTGCTTTAAGAAGGACAAAATTAGCGCTGGGTGAAAGAGGATACTCTCATCTTCTTCAACTTTTATTCTAATGACTTATTACTTCTAGAAATGTCTTAGCTAACGATCTGTACACTTCTAAAATTCAGTTCAGTGTAAAATTTTAACCGATTTTATTAGTGAGACATATATACACCCATGGATGTGTAATGATTTTTGCATTTCAACGACGTTATGGAAAATTAGGTGGCCATACAAGTTGGAATAATTTAACCGGTAGGAATGCTATTGAGCGTTAAGCATCAATGCCTTTATCAGTCGTTGTAGAAGCACACATCAGGATTATTTAATAGCATTTTAAGCGGGAGGCAATTCATGATTTGTATCGGAATATTTATTTTGCTAAGGAAAACTATGAGCCAAGAGAAAATTCTAGAGTCAAAAGCACTAACTATGAGACGCAATTACCTCGACTCAGTGGTTGTGCCACACGTCCTAAATCTGGGCTACTACAACTTCGCCTGCCAGGTGTGAAAAGTGTTTAATGCCTCCTTCCACCTAGCCTTTAATGGGAGGTAACCGTTATGCTAACAGTTGTGGTTCTGAGATAGCATCATAGACCGACTGTGTGGACAAATGACAGGTTTATCTAATAATACGTCAGTCAGATGACAAAGTCAGTCGTTTCTAATAACAAAAATATATTATTGAAACATATTATTGTGACAAGGTAAAAGACCGCGGTTCCGATGTGCGCTGTAAAATGCGTGTTATGACTGAGTTATCCATTTCCTTAATATGTCCGAATAATATTTTTGGTAAGGTGTGGTTTGGTAACTACACCTGATGGACACAATACTGTTGAGGTTGGGGTTAAGGGTTAGGGGTTATGGTTATGGATGATGGTTTGGGGTTAGGGTTAAGAGTTAGCACAGCTATTTCTCAACCATTGAAAGTACAACCACGCACTTTCAATAGCTTTTCTTTAGCATACAACTACTTTACCTCGTCGCTTGTGCTTTCCCCAGCTCCACCTATATAAATCCCTATTACCACCGGTCCCGTATTAGAGGCGACTGAGGGTTACTTACTCCAGCTGGGGCCACCAAACCACATTCGACCATATTTTTGGCTAATCGCTGATCCCTTTGATAGCATTTTCGCTTTCAAAGCAATGAAATCGGTAGCTGGATAAGATGCTTTATTAGCCTAAAGTGAAGAGTTCACATTCGAGCATTAGAGGTAGAAGCAGGTAAGGGTAATGTAGACACGAGGTTGCAGTAAGCATTTGGTGTAGCAAATGCACCTCCACACACCTATGGAATCGGTGGCCGCCGCATCTAACGTATTTACTCCCATTTGGATTGATAATAGCCTAGGCGGCCAAGTCCGAATGACAAATCACATATCATTTGCCTCTTTCTACCATCCCAGGGGCAATACCTATGTGCTCACCATCTAATTATTTACTTCGCCTAGACAGAGATTTATATTAGGGAAATCAATCGTTTTTTCACTGAATCCGAGCCAAAAAGTGAAGACTCGAGAAGCTCACAACCTGCCCAGCTGTCACCTCTTGCGAGTATTTCAACATTATGGGACAGGACAGTAGTTAGGTTTTACAAATTAACGATCTAGTTCGCATCTCAGCTACTGTCTGGAACTCACGTTTTCGGGTATACAGAGAAGTATTTCTTGGAATAGCTTTTATATTGTGTGTTGCCAATTGCACGGTCAGTGTTATTACGTCTGCATTTTGTCTAGTTTAGTGAGTTTAATCTTTTCAAGTGTGTGACACGTGCGGAGGGACTGTCCAGTCTTTTTCATTCACTGCAGTCGAGTTCACATCCGGGCTCCTGGGCTCCATATTTCCACTGAGCTCCTTGTGGGTAGGGGAAGAAAATGTACACCACATTATGTGCAAGTTTACAATCGTTATGAACTAATCCATGCGTACTTCCCCTTCCTGCACCCATTATGCCTTGGGGCAGACGGTAGACATCATCTTTCACGATGGTCGAACTGCTTTATCCTTCCGAGGATGAATCGCCAATCATTTGCAAGAAAGAAGTTGCCTACTATGTTTTCCACTAATTGTTTACTCACTTCACTTATAATTTGGATAGTTTCGTCGACTATTTAATTACAGCATTTTGAACACAATCTGAGTTTTTATACTTTCTTACGATTCTCAAAATGAGTTCTAAGCCTATGCCGTTAAAAACGACTCACATCACCTGGAATTTTGCCTTAAAGAGGTCTCCTTGAGATTTCTGGCTGTTTCCGTGTTGCGTGTTTTGCCAACAACATTAGTAAGCCCGTGATCAGTAGATTGGGTTTATAATTATGCCAGCTGTCTCAAACTATTCTTCCACTGGTAAACTGTGAAGACAGAAACACGCTGTTGTTTTAACAACAAATTTCAAAATTGAAGTCTCTTAAAAGACTAATATGAATATTTTATCGTCTGTGTATCCCTTCTTGCGTTGAAATCAAGAGAAAAAGTTGAGGACTCAAGCGAACCATATTCTTTGGTGTACTTTATGCATATGTCACCCCCAAGTGGAATGCAGAGCTGTTGCGTTGGCCCCATCGAAATTGGTCTATATGAGGTCCAGACTCGTGCCACCATATAATGCTCATGGCTAGAAAGGTGATCCGTCATCAGTAAACATGTTACAGTTTACGGGTTAACCTGTGGCTATCTTCCAGTATACGTGATGCTAAATCCTCGCTAAGGTAGCCTTTGCTTTTTTCGTGCATTGGAAATAACTACCACCGTGTTCAATGAGCTTGACGTGTGTCGTGAGATGGCGTTATGATATTGCGGTTGTTTTCGCCCATTTAAGATAGGTCTGAAGTCAGTATAGGCCACAGCGCCTTTACAGAATCCTCCAGCACACGATTCTGGAATTAGGAGGTCCCATTTACAAATAATAATCAACCAGAATTTTAAGGGCTGCAAACGGCTCAACTTGTGAAGATCTGCTGCCGCACATGCAACGCCGATAGTACGGAGATGAAGGTTGAATGAAGGGTCTAGACTGCACTGATAGTACCTTTATGAGGTCGACCTCCAAACCTTTGCCTTATTCATGATGCCCGCGAAGTGTCGATTAACACGGAGAACTTTTTCCTGAAGACTATCGCTGCTGGGTTATCTACATTCCAGAAGTTGACTTTTGCCTCGTTAATTGCCTTTAAATCAGCACTAATGGACACTTCAAGTCGTAGGCTTTCTGGACTAGAAGGTTAGGTATGCCCGACGAAAAATTACCATTTCTGTCTGCCCAGTCCATTTGGCAGCATCTTTTCATTCGGCATTAGTCGTTGCCATGTTAAAGTTTGCGAGGTCTCCAGATCTGCGTTTTAAACAAAACGAAAGGCGTATATCTCGGTCTGTAACCAGTGCCAATCGGTGAACATCACTCTCAAGTCAACAGATGTAATTACAAATTCTCCCACAAGCTACAGAATTTACTTCAGTGGAATAACGTGACATTCTGGGTAGAGAAATAGGTCAATTAATATGACGATGATATCAACTGCTTGTCAGGGGTCTCACATCTAGCAAAGCGCTTCTTCTTTCGCAATGTCCTCCTGTTCTGAAAGATTGCCTATGAATGTGATCCAGTTTCCTTAAATGGCAATCACGTGTCGCTGATGTTTTAGTTTATGAAATGATTCGAATGGTTTTGAGTTTCTTGCACTGTACTCCACTTTGAGAAACATCGTCTAGCCTATTCCAGGGGCTTTTCATAAGCTATGTCTGATGTGGACCGTCGCTAGAGTTTTATCTTGTTGGAAAACTTACACGAGATTGACAAAGGAGGGCGCTTTCACATAGAAGCTGACAAGTCCAGTCCGACTGGAACGTTGGAACTGAGAAGTCCGAACGCTTGGCCGCCAATATTACTCGCTTTTTCATCGTTTATTTAACATGCGTAGGACGCCTTTGTCTATATACTGTGACTGTAATCCTCTGTGAGCAGTACAGGGCAAGACTGAAATATAACTACTTCACGAAACCGGTGCTTAAATGGTCGTCACTCACTTTTGTTGAGTGGACGTCTTCACTTGGTTATCAAAGTCAGAATGGATACTTTTGACAGTATGTTTACCTTATTCATTTCCTTGAAATCAAATGGTCTACTCGTCATTTGACCATTTACCCCGAACATGATACATCTGACAGAATGCCTGCCTTACTTATTCGCTTAACTGCAGCGTATTCCACAAGGACGCAGAAAGAAACACGGTAACCGCATATGATAAAATCACGAGGGATTTACTGTTGATGACACAGTACAAAATTTACTCGTAATAATCATATAGATAAGGTTCAGTGCTTAAAAATCTCGAGGCTTCGTAGCAAATGCAGTTTAGAAATGTGGGAGTTTGTATGGGAACACATTACTAGGGGGTTGCTTCTGTTGGTGCTGACAAGCAGCATGAAGAGCATTCAGCGATGACGTCGGACTTGTGCTTGGAGGTTACCGCGTGCAGTGGATACAATGCGGTCTTCATGGTGACTTCTTGGGTTCCAGCCCGACTTAGTTCCAAAAACTGATAATCACTGTCAAATCCAGACCTGCAATCTCTTTGTTTTGTTTTTTTTTTCTACTTCTCAATTGCAGCAAATTCGAACACATAGCGTAGATGTCGCACTTCTCCTGACCGCCACCCGAGACTCAACTTTGCATACTAAAACGAGACTTAAAGTCGCGCCTCAGCTTGTTACTGCGCTGAGAAGAAACATTTTCCCTCTAATAAAAAGGACCAAAGCGTGAAGAGTGCTTACTTATCACGATCCAGAAAATCGGACACCCGATGAGAATTGAGGTCCGACAATGTGCGCCCTTGTGGTAGCACATGTTTTCCGATCGTTAACTTCCAAGTTTCAGTAGGCCATAAAAATGGAAGTTGTTTCTGACTATTCGACCTAATTTCTTTGTTCTATCTAATAGTGTATCAGTCATCCGCACACAAATGTTCACACTAAGAAGGTAACAAACGGACGATCTCTGTCTTTACGCCAACTAGTGGAGGTAGTGTGCACCTCGTTTCATCCTAACATACTGCATTTTAATTTTGTCATGTAATATGACTGTTGAAGATTTGGACATGTAAACGTCAGGCAGATAATTATAGATAAGAGTTTAATAGTGTGCTAGCTGTGCCAGAAATTAAGCAAGTCGGGTTTTTCAGAGTTTTGCAATTTGAGTTTTCTCAAAACTGTGTTGCGCCCTCAGTAAATTTCTTACCACCAGATATGGGATGCTCTGAGATTCAGGTCAGTAAGTACGCACATCGGCATGTGAACGCCCAGTCGCTCACCTCCCATTATTTAGGCAGATTCGATAAGTGCACATTTTGTTCTCCTTCGTAATTTATAGTCATCGGTGCTAATTTTAGGTTGAATCAAAGAGGCACCTTATGATACACTTGATGACAACAATATCGTCCGTAGAATCCCACAATGCATACGTAATAAAAACACTCGCGTCTTCATCTGATCGCCCGTCCAGATTGTCGCTTTAACATTAACTACTAATTCGTTTTTTGACATTTTGATAAATTATCTATAACCAGATATTATGACCGGTTAATCCTGGCAAACAAATAGTACAGACACCATAAAACTTTAACATGCAGCTTTGATAGCGTTTCTCCGAATCAAATAAAATGTAAAGTATCGCAGATGTGTTATCTCATGAAACACTAACCGATATTCTGATATGTGTTTATAATTCAAAAAAAGTTATTTAGGTAGTGTTGTAATATTAATCATCGTTGCAGCATAAGCCCAAGGTATTCCAATCACTCCAGATGCTGGCTGCATAAACAACGCTCTTTAAAATGACTACTCTCGAAGTATGGAATTTTCTCTATTATTTTAGATGCTATTATAAATTCAACTAAATCTCACTAAAACATTTGTAAAAATATTCTTTCTTGTGTCGTTTGGTTGCAAATTACTGCTTTTTTGAATTCCGTGCTTGGGGGAATGGTACTTCTTGGTTCCAGGCAAATTTTTAGCCATGAGATTTTTTAGACCGTGAAATGTCCATTCATAGATCATCATATCTGCTCATTTGACAGTGTTATTCATAAAGTATACAACGCGGTCGGCAGCCCTTGCAACATTTTGTAAGCTCCACATAGAATATTCCTATTAGCATACAGAAATGCATGATTTCTCCACATGGAAGAAATGCAGCTTGTATTTTGGAAACCCTGAATGCATTTGTGATGACAGACCGGCCTCATAATTATTCGGGAATTGAAAAGGTTTTCTTGCAAACAAAGGCGTTCTTTGTTCATGCCTTAAATTTAAAGAAGAAGTCATTTGCCATCAAATGAGTGTAAGAAAGAATATTCTTTTACATGTTAACTGTAGAATATATTTAAATTTATAAGGACATCGAAAACAAAATGAGGAACTTCACATTATATTAGTAGCCGTCTCTTACAGTGTGTAGTCTTGCAGATTGCCGAAAGGAAGCTCGTTCAAAAGCCTGAGTCCTGACGTGACTGAATCATCTTGGGATTGTAGTACACGACAATTAATATTAAAACCCCACCTAAATCATCTTTTTGAACCAAAAAACGCATTTCAGAACTTCAAATAACATTTGTTGAGATGACACAACTACTGTAGATCTTTGTTCTAAAGACTATTATTCTGGCAGTCACTCCCAAAGTGTTGGTTTTTGCTATTCTCTCATAAACAGAATTACAAGGGCAAAATTTTCGGGTAAATATAACCGCATATCGGAATGTGCGTGAGGTGAAGCCTCTAAGTTGCCTTGACTTATTTTAGCTCATTAACCGTTTTTTTAGAATACGGCCGATTTGAAGAACGCGAATTTGGCTCAATTTAATTCAACTAAAAAAACAAGGAAACAAGTTAGAGTGAACTACATAAAGAAGTTCTAAATGTATCGTGTCAAGCGTTTTATAACCAAACGAGCATAAGCTCACTCACAAGGAACCGATTGGGCTATTGTCTCTCATTATAGTCAGCCATGAAGGAGCGCTTCACCATGGCATCGTATTTCATTTTTTTACTACTTACTCATAAGGGAGCAAGTGTATTGTTCAGTTATCATCAAAAGTGAGCAATATTTACTCTCTGAAATAATTGTAATGCAACTATTCTCCCTTATTATTAGTCCGTCCTATGAAGCAACAGGCATTAGTTAATTGATCGTCTTAACAACGGTCAAAATTAGTAAATTATTGCTGTTTGCTTTGCTACGACTTCACCCCTTGCACCAAAACTTAAAAAGTGGTTAATTGTCTTGACATTTTTCGTGGAAGCGTTACAGTTTGTCATGCTTGCGTCGAGACTGTTTTCTATCAGATCGAAGTGGGCCTTAAGGCTCTAACTTTGCATGCTTTTTTATAACTCATAAGGACAAAACGCATTGCCTTCCTAAAACATTAGATAACGGTGCTTCAGCAATGATCATTCTATCTCGAAAAGTAAGCCATCGTAATTTTGACAACTGGCTTCTACATAGTTTCCCACGCCTTAAAGAACTTTCATTTTTTTAACTGCTTTTTATGAAGTTCGGTCTGGAAAATACCTTTGGAAGCAATTTGTTCTACATCTTTTTTGTGGAAACCTCTGCCACCAGACAATGTCTTCTCTGAAGAATTTGTAAGCCAGTGAAATAAGTTTATATTTGAACCCGCCACAAATCGGGTGAGTGATTTCACTTTCGGGACACGATAGTCCCATATAACCACCTTAGCTATTTGACCATCCATTTCTTGCTGGCAAATAATATTCGGCTGGAAAGCACACTTTATTTTAGCGCAATTGCATGGCACCCCATTTTTTCCCTAACTTCGTATGAACTTTCGGGATTCATTTCGCAACTTCATATTTGTGTTGGGAATTTTGGTAGTCTGCTTTTGGCATTGTGTTAGAAATTGAATAAGGGCAAATGCGTTGCCATGTCTTCCGGGCAGTAAAGTAGTTTTTGGTTTTTAGCAAACAAAATTATTGCAATTTGTCCTAGGTTTGCCTCGGCTAGTCTGCACATCTCTCGTGGCGCGAAGGGAAGTTAAAAACTGCTGACTTCCGTTTTCCAGCAGAATGAGTTTTTTCATCTGTAAGCGTAAGTCTTCATGGTTTTGCCGAAGGTTTTCAAAATGGGGCAATTTTTACAAAGGAAATTTAGAAAAGTTAGGACAAATACTAATTTCTGAGGATTTTGCACTCAAAACTCATATATCTAATTCAAACTCGTGGACGGATTAATAACCCTCCTTTCTGAGTGCGTAAGCTGTTTCTTGTGCAGCAGTGATAAGCGTGTCGTCACCAGTGGCTTGGATCGTGCCGATAGCTTCTGCCCAGACTATGTTTAAGCAAGCATTGAAAATCATTTTGGCTGGTCAGGTACTGCTTCAGTTACTGCATGCATTACGCCCAGTCAGAGAATGCTCAGATGTTTAGCTATCGCAACTACGCTGCTTATTGCCAAACTCTCATACAATCTGAGTTTAACGAACTCTCAGGACAATCCATCAGCACTTACGCCGTTGTAATTACCATCACATACTTTGCCCGAAAAAAAACGCTCATAGAATTTTATTTCCTGGTCCTTACTGTTGTACGCCAAGGAGAAGTATCAATCTTTGACTTCTATTTTCTGATACCTGTCAGCGCTCATGTTAATTGCTTTACTCATTTTGGTCATCTATTTATTCCTCCTTATTAAATGAGCATGAGTCCGGTATCTGCATTAGTTCGCTGGGTGACTTTCCACTTTACGATCCACTACTCGAAGCTATACTTTAGCCAGTTAAGTAGATTTTTGTTTTGTGATTGTTGACATTTGCGCAATAGTCGTCATCTTTTAGATATTAACCAAATCTCTCTTGATTTCCATCGCATCTGTCATTTGCGGATATCTGCTTGACTATGTGCATATAGACAGGGATTTCCAAATGGACAAAATGAATAAACACGTGTTTTCGCCTGAAATAAGTGAGCACAGTGTGCATGTTTATTATCATTGCATGGCAACCGATAGGACAACGAGCCTGTAACTTAACGATTAATAATCAGAAAACATGTGTTCTAAGCCTCAGGTGCGTCCAACTTGAGGCTGGGTAAGGTTGGCTGACGACGACTAAGGAACCAGAATTGACCATCCCAGTCTTTTTTGTCAGTGTTTATAATTCCCTTATATACACAAATAAATATATAACGTGATCATCCTGACTCGAGAAAACGAAGAAGAAGGGACGAGCTCATGAACCGAAATATATTTGGACTGACGTTCCGTAAACTCCCTCGTTTTCATCATTAGAGTAGTATGTTTGTTGTACCTGCTGTCGTTGACTGCTTCAGCATTGATCCCTGCCTGGTGTTATACCTGTGCTCAACGCACCAAATTTGGCCTGCCCGTTCGCTGCTTATTAGTGTTTGCTTCTCCTAGATTGACCGATGGTGGGCCCCCCTGATCTTCGTCCTTTTGCAGCCGCAGTAATTGCCTGCACGTCAGTGCGCCTGTTAGCCTGCTCCTCGTCTGGCAAGGGGCCGATCAGTTGTTAGTGCTCGAGCGATTTAATTTCGGCCTTGTGGGAGCGGCAGTGAGGTAGTTCCACGCTGGTTACTGTACCTCGGATCAGTTCCTCTTTATTTTCCGCTGTCATCATCTATCGGCCATGCGTGATTTTGCTTGACTGTCCTACTGGCCTTGTCCGAACCGATTTTAGCCTTGTGCATAGTGCCTGGTAGGCTGGATGCAGTTCTGCGGCTCTGTTAAGCGTGCCCTTCGAGGAACAACTTTAAAGCATCAGTCTGGCCATCTTCTCACTGGCATGGCCAGTTACCCTCGCCTTCTCAAAGGCGCAACTGTTTTAGGGTTGATTGTAATCTTGTGTTTATGCACTCCTGTGCCAAGGCGTTAATCCCTTTCAACGATATACCTCGCATCACACTTTTTGCATGGTATGTTGTAGACCATTGCTGATTGTTCTGTTACTGATGGAGGAGGTTTGGTCCACATTATTTGCTGTCTGATCATGAATTCTAGTTTATGAACCACGCCAATCCCAAAAGACTTTAGAATTCTTGGCATCGTTTCTGAAACGTTTCTCATCTAGGGGATCGCGAGCCATAGCTTCGGGTTTTTTCCGCTCAACCGCTCAAATTAGGGCTTCCGGAAGCACTTCCGTATGAAGAACTTTTGATAACCATTAGCTTTAGGTAGGACGTGTAAGTACTTCATCTCCTCCTTCCGCACCGGTCTCATAACTGAAGTGCCTTACCTTTATGTCTCAGATATAGACCGTCTGTGAACACTGGCCTATGTGAGCGGATGATGTCAGACTTAAAGAAGCGAATGATCAGGATGTTCGTACAAAACTGCCACGCACGTATCCACAAATACCGCCGAAAAGTAGAATGCCACTTACCCGCTTGCCAGTCAACCTTAACGGTTCATGAGCTGTCAACCCTCGAAAGTGCTCAGTGCCACCGGAAGTTTGGAGACGTCAAAGTGCTTAACAAAGTTAAGAAAATAATTCCACCAAGATAACTGACCTCTGACGGGAATCTGGTTCACAACCTCCTCGTATTTTGTCTCGCCCGGCCACAGCTAGCAATTCTTTCCTATGACACAAAGTTCGCAAAAGAAATACTCTAACGGAAGTCTTCATTACATTCTTCGAACCGGCATTCTAGCAATACGAAGCGGGTGGGGAGTACAAACATTCCACGCGGCAACACGTGTCCTGGTTAATCCTCCAGCAAAAATGGCAGATGGCGATTTCCGAATCAAAAGCCTGAGAACTTCTGAGAATATGGAGGATGAAGGATAACTTCACCCTGCTTTCTGACAAGGCCGAATACTGTAGGAAGCTGGGAAATCTATTGATGGAGAAGGAATCTTATGCGCCCGCGACTGCCAGCCAGTCCAAAACCTCGAAAACAACATTACTGAGGCGATAGACAGGTTAAGAAGAGTTTTTAACTGGCATCCAATAGCTAGAATTTGAGGCAGGCGAGATGATGCTCTCGTTTGACGTTATCTCGCTATTGAAGCTATCGACGGCCTTCTCCGAGAAAAATACGACGAAACCGACCAACAACTCGAGCGAGTGCACGCCATTGAGTTCCTGGAACTGTCCTGAAATTTTGTTCACGTTCAACCGCCGGATATGATGAAACGGGCAACTGCCTTGGCATAAGATTTAACGAGCATCAATTTACAATCAGCTGAATGAATAGACCGTCCTTGGTCTATGGCCAGATGTAACACATGGACCACGGTTTCGTCTTTGGTGATCGGCCGTGCCAATGAGATGATGGCCACACTGGCGCTCGAAAATTGGTCCTGGACTTTCGCCATCAACCGAGCCATGGACCCACATCCCGCCTACTAGGCGCTACGCATCAGGCTCAGATCGGTCGGAACAGAGCCGATAGGGGAGGCGAGCATGCTGAGCATGAGAGCCGACGCTCACGGAAAAGAGGAAGGTGGTGGTCGGAGGTGACGTTACCAATGCCCAACATTGTGTCACCGACGGGCCAACGAATCTGAACGGGATTCGCGTGAACACCAACGACTAAGCAGTCCGCCGACTGACGTGAGAAATCTACCAGGCATGCTGACTTGGCTACAAATACGCCGATTGTAATGGGAACAAAGGTCGCGCGAGTCCGCCAGCAGTCAAGCTCAGAGAGGTTAAAGTTAGTCAGCAACAAACGGGCAGGTCAATGTTCGTGCGTCGAGCAGGGTTACAACACAAGCCGAGCTGCGAGGTTCTATAAGTCAACACCAACCGGAACAGCAACTGGACCACTCTGATGGTAGAAACGAGGAATTTTCCGTAAAGTCAGTACAAATAGTATTTGGTCAGTGGACACTTCTCCTCTTCTGCCTCTTCTTCTTCTTCTTCTTCTTCTTCTTCTTCGAGGAGGGATGAATGCGATAAAGTATCTTGATCTCGAGTATTTACATATAAATGTGTCACGCAGCGACAATATATTGCTGATACACGTTTCTGGGCTTTTAGCTAGTATCTATGTCTTGAGTACGGTATAATACCCTTGCCTTACAGGAAAGCAATTAATCTCAGGAATTCTGGCCAAATCCTTAGAAGAAGGAGAAGAAGAAGAACCTACAATAACCAAGACGGATGGACTTCCTAAAGTTCACTCACTGCGACAACTAATCTCCTAATCAGTGCACCAAACTACAAGATTTGTAAGTAACTGTTTCACCATCTACATCCACTTACAAAAAACTCCAAGAAACGCATTAAAGATTAAAATGAGCTCCTAGACAAATTAAAAAGACTGCGTGTTCTAACCGAAGAGATGATGAATTTATTCAATATAGTCCTCCTCTTCACCTCGATTCCATTACATTTATCGAGATGCTGCACCGAAGAACTCCCTCAGGCCTACACCACTTATGTACCTGTCGACGCTCTACTCAACTGCTTGATGTTTGTCGGGAAACCAACTTTTCTTTCGCCAACCAATGTTATCGGCAACTGAAAGGTGCTCCTATGAGGTGGCCTGTATCTGGCTTTCTAGAAGAAACCATAATGTGGAAACTGGAATCCATAGCCCTTCCTAAAATAAACCCAAAAGTATGACTGCGCTATGTTGATGACACATTTATCAATGTCAGAAAAAACCAATTAGGTCTGCTCCGCACGAATATTAATTCCACATTTTTAGGAATCAAGTTTACTTCGAAAACTCTTGTTGATGGACAACTCTCATTTCTGGATGTCCTTGTATCTAGGAAAGTTGATGGATCCCTGCACACTTCAGTTTATCGCAAAGAAACATATTCAAATGTCATCCTACATTTCGAGAGCAAGTATTCCCGTCTCGTATAGAGGCGTTCTGTCAGCAGCCTGCTAAATCGGGCCAAAACACATTGCTCCGATGAAGAAAGTTATCAAGCAGAAATGAAATCTCTACAAATTATTTTTCCACAACGGGTACCCGTGTGACTTTGTACGTCAGTCTATGAAGCACGTGTTCAAACAGACAGGTATTTCGAACACTACGGCCACACAGGCATCAAAAACATTCCCCTGGCGGACTCTCCCGTACGCGAAAAATGTATCTGAGCTCGTCAAAAGACAGCTGAAAAAACATCAGATACAAATAACACACCGACCTGCAACCACGTTGCGTACACAGCCAGTACGCTCTAAGGGCGGGGTTAGCTATTTCGATAGAAAATGTGTTGTGTACAAGACCTCATGTACCGGTTGTGATGTCGTCTACTGTGGCCAGACTGGGGAATCTGTCTGAACCCGCATGCACGAACATCAGTTAGAGGTGAGGAGATGAGATCATCTATCTCAGGTTGCTATGCGCACGCTAGATACTGGACACAAATTTGCATTTGAAAACACTTTCATTGGTGGCGCCTGCCCAACAAGTAAATGTCGCGAATCTCTGGAATGCATGCGTCAATCGGCATATCGATTTAAATGCCACGTACAAATTTCTCAAGGACAAATAGAAGCGGGCGTAGCCAATGCCAAGGGGATGACGAAATACAATTAACGCGCATTGGCGCAGACTGCTGTTATAACGTGGCCGACGTCGGCCTGGTAGTTGGTTGCCTGTTCGTGACCTTTGCCACACATACGGAACTCGTTTGCTTCGGGAGCCAATATAATGGTGTGCGCCCACTCCTGATTGAACATATACTCGATCTGCGGAGACAGAGAATGACACGTGGCGAGACACTGATGAACTTCTGTTCCATGAAGTGCCTACGACCCATCTGATAGACCCCAGTGGTGGATTAACTGCTTCAGGTGCGTCTGTGCGCATGTCTGTGTTTCTGGTCCCAGCTGCTGGTGGTCAGGGTTATGATTGGCTGAATGAAGGCACAATAAGCCCGAAACAGTACTGTATCAATCTACCCGCATTCTCTGTCGTCCCTCCTCCCTGTTATTTTGACTTGGCCGACTTTGGCCTGGTAATTGGTTGCCTGTTCGTGAGCCTTGCCACCCATACGGAGCCTCTTTGCTTCCTGAGGCCAATAGATCGGTGTGCGCCCATTCCTGATTGAATATATATATATATATATATATATATATATTCAAACAGGAAAGGGCGCACACCGATCTATTGGCTTCACGAAGCAAACAAGCTCCGTATGTGTGGCAAAGGTCACGAACAGGCAACCAATTACCAGGCCGAAGTCGACCAAGTCATAATAGCAGCAAGGAGGGACGACAAAGAATGCGGGTAGGTTGATACAGTACTGTTTCGGGCTTATTGTGCCTTCATTCAGCCAATCATAACCCTGACCACCAGCAGCTGGGATCAGAAACACAAACATGCGCACAGACGCACCTGGCGCAGTTGATCCACCACTGGGGTCTACCAGATGGGTCATAAGCACTTCATCGAACCGAAGTTCATCAGCGCCTCGCCACCTGTCATTCTCTGTCGCTGCAGATCGGGTATTTATTCAAACAGGAAAGGGCGCACACCGATCTATTGGCTTCACGAAGCAAACAAGCTCCGTATTTGTGACAAAGGTCACGAACAGGCAACCAATTATCAGGTCGAAGTCGGCCAAGTCATAATAGCAGCAAGGAGGTACGACAGAGAATGCGGGAGCTTGTTTGCTTCGTGAAGCCAATAGATCGGTGTGCGCCCTAACTTCCACATGTATCATAACTTCGACTGAAAAAGTCCATATCTTCATCAATTCCTGGCCAATATGCATAATCCCGGGCTGGTTGTTTTATGCGGGTCCTAACTCGGTCTACAGCATGGAGTGAAGGCAAAGCCTGTTGTTGATGTTTGGCCGGAATTACGTTAAGCATTCTTCAATGATGTTCAACGCTGTTTCGCTGCTGGCGGGAAAGCCCCGAGAAACGACGGGACGAGTGAGTTCCGCAACGTGATCGGTGAGCGTCCTCCTACCATTTTGTGTACCCGATTGCAACCGACAGGACAACGAGCCCGTGACCTAGTGTTTAGGAGCGTTGGACTCCTAACCAGCAGATTGCAGGATCGAGCCCCAGGTATTTCAGACTTCGCGGTTGGGCATGACTGGCTGACGACGGCTAATAAGCCAGAAATGGTCACTGAAGTCTCTCCTGTCTTTTTCGGTAATGATATTCTACTTTCTCTGTTTGCAACTGAGCAGTGGTGAATCCTGTTGGCCTAACACATTGTGTGTCTTTCATGGACTCAGCTGTTTAGCACGAGTGCGTCGCTTTATAACCGAGCCTGGAACACTTGCAACATAGTCTGGTGCGATAATGGCAATCGGACACAAAGTGCCATCCACCACACTGCCAACGGGCTGTTTACGGTTTCCTTGAAGAACTGCAGTTCTCCCTCGGTTTTCTAGCTTTTTTATCATACACGCGTACTGGATGGCTATGTCACCAATCGGTCCACTGTCGCTCTTGATATACATTATTAGCACGCACTCTTCCGCTAATTCTCGCACCGTCATCTTTGCTTGATGATCTAGCTAGGCAAGTAGCCGTGTGTGTACGTCAGCGTCCTCCGGATACGTCAAAGCTTTGGTAATAAGATTGATCTTGATCTTCTGGCTCGTGGCCTTTTCTGGGTCGGCTTGGTGATAGGCGTCATTTCGCTGACCAGCTAGGTCAAAATAGTCTTCATGGGGCGGCCTTTCCCATTTCAAACACTCATAACGTCTGTTAAACAGTGACTTTGAGAAACTGAATAAAGGCTTCGAATTCCTTATTGTGTGCTCAATTGAAAGGTAAAACAAATTTCACGTTTCACTTATGTTTTGCTGACCCAGCTTATAAAGTAGGATTTTCACATTGTCTTTCATTTCCGACTGCGAGCCGTCCTATTCAAAGAGTAGTGCGTATTTTCGGTCCCACACTTCAAAATTTGTGCATCTATCGGGATCGTATGTAAATTCTGTGATATACTCTTCAAGTTCATTTATCTTGTTCTTCTTAATCGGAGTCCAGTTCTTCAGCATTTCTGATGACAAAGTTGCGAAGCTGGCCCTTTGTGCGTCTAGGAATTGTTGCATTTGTCCTGCTGCAATCATAATTCCGGACATTTGCGTAGCCCGTTTGTTCTATCACGATGGGTGTACTGGAAGAGAAGTGGGTTCTGGAAACGAACACTTTATTTTAGGTCAGCAGAAAAAAGCCGATCCCTTAGCTTATCAATTCCCACCTATTTATTGGAATTCTGGTCGTTCTAGAACCTTTCGGCCAATGGCGAGCCAATCGTGGTGGGAATTCTGCAATATTCTAGCCTATGGCGTGTTGCACGTTGATTGATCATTTCTCACGTCGCAAGCACTTAGCGTGATCTTCTCGAATATTTGGGTCGTACACGTGAGCAAAGTTTTACGTGCATTCGATACAGCAGCTCACGCAGACTGGCCGGCTAGTTTCACGCATATACAGTGCGTGACCTATCTCATGAAATGTTGGCTGAAATTCTGAAATGCGGTTTCGCTTGGGAAGGATTACTTGGTCGCGGTTGTGAAACTGATTATCATAAGGCACACTCTTATAACATTTTGGACTCGGCAGGATGTCGGCTTTAAAATGCCCGTCTTCCCAATCTCCTGTAGAAAGCGTGCTCGGTAAAAAATGACTGCTTAAGTAGCATGCATTTTTCCCATTGATTTTCGATGGTCTTGGAAATTCAAATATATTTTATAGAAACCACAAATAAAAATGTGCTTTCTTTTAGTCAATCAATAGAGAATCACGTCTTCTTTATATTTTATACTCAAGAAAGGAGAATAATTAGGTTTTAAAAACTTTTTCTAATTGCCGAAAAATTTGGAACCTGATCATTCGTTCAATTAGCGCTTAGTGATTTCACTCTACAAGGTGCACGCGTTCCGCGTAAAGAAAATCCCATATTTTTCTATGTCATTAAAGATATATTATACAGGGTCCACAAAATGTTGCAATGGATGCGGACCATGCTGCACATTTCATGAGGAGCAGTGGTAAACGGCCAGGTACGATGCTATTTGAATGGACATATCGCGGTCTTAAAAAGTCTCATAATTAGAAACTTTTTTAAAACCTAATTATTCTCCTTTCTTGAGTATAAAATATAAAGAAGACGTGATTCTCTATTGATTGACTAAAAGAAAGCACATTTTGTTTGCGGTTTCTATAAAATATATTTGAATTTCCAAGACCATCGAAAATCAATGGGAAAAATGAATGCTACTTAAGCAGTCATTTTTTACCGAGCACGCTTTCTACAGGAGATTGGGAAGTAGGGCATTTTAAAGCCGACATCCTGCCGAGTCCAAAATGTTATAAGAGTGTGCCTTATGATAATCAGTTTCACAACCGCGACCAAGTAATCCTTCCCAAGCGAAAACGCATTTCAGAATTTCAGCCAACATTTCATGAGATAGGTCACGCACTGTATTTCCCAGCCGGCTTGGACTGATGCGACGCGTGTTCTTTTTGCTTAAGACCGCGATTCCATTGTGGTTCCTGTCTCCCTAACAGCCACCACACCCCAATGTTGGCATTTTTTATGATTGCTCATTCTCAATAATGCCTGCGGAGTCCGATGTAGCCCCAAAGTCGGCCTAGCAAACCCACCGCCTGACCCTTTTTTTGGACAAAGCACACACATGCACACGCCAACGCAGCGGGTAAGGAGTAAACAGTGTTAGCATTTTCGGTTCCTCAGAAAAAATCAAAACAACGAACATGCTTATTTTGCATGTGGCGAGGTTCTTCGTTGTTTTGTCTACAAGTCTCTGGAGATAGTACATCAGGCAAGAAATTGGAACAACATCCTAGGTTTTACTGTAGAAGTGGTAAATCTCAGAATTATTATCTGTTCAGACAAAATGCTCACTAAGGTCTTTGGGCTAAGTGCTTAGACATGCTCATTAAAACACCATATGCAGCTGTGGCTGTGTCAGTGCAATTACATAATTTTCATAGCATTGACAACAAAACCAATCCTCTCAGGATTGGTGATATTTTTAGTTGCAGAATTCTTAACGATTTTGCAGCATTATAATCAGTCACAGTAAGCGGGATGTTGCATTTTATTAGTAGTAATAGTCTTAGATGTCTTAAATTATTCGGCCGGATTTAATCCGCCGTGGCGACATTTAAAATAGGAAAATTTGTTGTCATGATGGTCATTTTTTATAAGCTTCGAGCTATTTTACTGTCCCTATCGCTGATGTGATAATAGCAATAATATTACTAGTAACTGCAGCGGTTGCAGCGGTGGCGGCAGTAGTAGTGCCAGAAATATTGTTAATAACATCGTTGACCACATTGAAAATAATATTAGCATCGATATTAGTAATAATGGCAGTACTAGTTGCAGCAGCAGCAGTCGACGTAGCAGTGGTAATATTGGTAATGAAACTTGCGGTACTTTTATTTAGCTAGCAGGCATTTTGGTCTTGATAGTAGAGTTAACAGTGCGATTTCCGGCAGTATTCCTTATAATGATATTAATATGGTTTTGCTAACGGTTCGACCGTCGCGTCTGACGATGTCCACCGAGTGCTGTAAAGTAAGGTGAGAGCAGGTACAGTGACATGTACGTAAATTGGTTTATGGTAGGCGTAGACTTGCGCAGCGTCTATCGCACTCCCTCCTTCCCACCTGGGCCCCGTGTCATGACAAAGTCAAGAAGACCGGAGTCGGCTGGCACGGCCAAACCCTCATCTAGGTGTATTACTACACCTCCTGGTCCATAACAAACACTTGAGCAGGATTTTAACCACCAGCAATAATGGGTCACAAAGAGGAGAGGATGACACAAGTCACTGGGCGACCGTACACACGACCTGTATACCCAGCGGGAGTACAAGCGCATTTATGTTGAATGTTGTTCCAACGATGGAGAGAGTGTGAGGTCGTGTTGCTGGCGGAGCTGGCCGCTGTGACCGACGCAGCATTCGGGGCGGGGCGGATGATGTCGGACATCGATGGCGGCTGGGCATCGGCAGTCTGCTCATCGGTGACTGGAGTGGTAGTCGTCGCGGGGTTTGAGTCGGGGGGGGGGCCGGTAACAGGGGTATTCGTGTAAGGAGAAGTCAACATTGCCGGGTTGTTGATGCATTATTTCCGGAGATTTCCCACGAAGCCGGTTCGTGCGCAGAATGTGCGTTGGCAGCGCGGGCATGTTGGAAGCAGCTGGCAGTTGGCATTGAAGAGTGGAGGCACTTGTGACTTGTTAGCCTCCTTCTTGGCTTTGGCGGCGGCGATCCGGTTTGCCTCGTAGATACCCTTGCCGGCCTTCAATTCTCTTCTCCAGACCGGTCTTTTCTGGGTGAGGTCAACCCAGACCTCTGAGTTGACATGCAATAGCTTAAGAGAATTCTTCAAAGTGCCCTTGTAGCGGCTTTTTAGTCCTGCCGGTCAGCGAGCACGCATGGCGACACCTCCGTAGGAGAGTTGCTGTGGTAGGCGAGCGTCGTCCATTCTCACCAGCTAGTTGCAGTTGCACTTGCCTCAGCAAGACGGGTATGCTGAGGAATCTGGTCCGTTCCAGGACTTCCGTGTCCGGGATCCTGTCCTGCCATCTCAGCTTCAGTATTCCGTGAAGGCAGTTGAGATAGAGGTGTTTGAGCTTCCTGGCATGGCTTGCGTAGACGGCCCAGGATTCCGCTCCGTATGGGAATGCCGTCAAGACGACGGCCTTGTGCATCTTCAACTTGGTTTTCAGTCGAAGGTCGTTACGAGTCCATATGGAGGCTTGCAACCGGCCAAAAGCCTGACTAGATTTGGAGCGCCGACGGACGACCTCATCGTCGACGTTTGCGTTGCGTGAGAGTGTGCTTCCTAGAGAGGCGAAGTTGTCCACGGTTTGAAGTTGGTTGCTGTTAACAGTGATCCGAGGGGAGTTGTATTTAACGTTCGGTGACGGTTAGTGCCCGACCACCGTTTTGCACGTGTTAATTGTCAGGCCGAAGTTAGTTGGCGACGAAGAGGTCCGTTATCCGTTGCATGTCTACTTCGGCCGTGGTGTTGAGCGCGCTGTCGTCGGCGAACGGCAGGTCGCGCACTGTTGCGTTATGGCGATGCTTATCCCAGTACGCTCATCATAGTAGGCGTCCATCAGCATGGCAGAGGACATGGGACTGAAAGGGATGGGAGCGGGTACGCAGCCCTGCTCCACTCCATTGGTCACTGTGGGTACCTCGAAGATTACGCCCTTGTCCGTGACGCGTGTCATCATCCTGTTGTGGAGCTGACGTACCGTCAGCGTGAATTATTCAGGACATCCGAATTTCCTCATGATCTTCCACAATCCCTCACGATTAACCGCGTCGAAGGCTTTCGTCAAGTCCGAGAAAGTAATGAGGGATGGATTCGCATTTCCCGACACTTCTCTTATAGTTGGCGAGCGGCAAAGACCATGTCGGTGGTCCCGCGGTGTCGTCGGAAGCCACATTGGCTTTCTGGCAGTAGTCCTTGCTCGAAGTGACCGTTGAGACGATTGAGGAGAATGGGAGCAAAGATCTTCCCAGGGATGTTGGGTAGTGATATGCCTTTGTGGCTATCACAGAGATGGCGGTCCCCTTTGCGCTTGCGTAGATAGATGATGGTTACGTCCTTAAGAAGAAGACACGATCGCCGGGACAAGAGCTTTATTAGCCTGACGTTTCGGATTCCTGCGCGAATCCATCATCAGAGACATAAGTAGATAAGGGTGGTTCATGCACATGCGGCTGCAGTATTTACAGGATGCAGTAGCCATGCTACCGCATACCTATGAATGTTCACGGTTCCCTCCCTTCATCAGGGATCGTTGCACGTGGCGTGATGGCCGACATTCGCGTCGTTAATTGCTGCAACTTCATCACGTGAGTTGGATGTTGGTGTGATGATTGCTCGACCATCTGACGCGCTGACCCGGGTGTTGGGAAGAGTGTTCACCAGGGCGATCCCCGCGTGGCCAATTACTCCGCCTAGACGAAGTCTCAGCACGCCGTATTGAATGGGAAGATCATTGCACTTGTTAATAGACTGGGGGCCAGTCTAGGCGGAGTACTTGGCCACGCGGAGGGTGCACATGTGAACACTTGTCCCAACACCAGGGTCGGTGCGTCAGATGGTCGAGCAATCATCACACCAACATCCAACGCACGTGATGAAGTTGCAGCAATTAGCGACGCGAATATCGGCCATCACGCCACGTGCAACGATCCCTGATGAAGGGGAGGGAACCGTGAACATTCATAGGTATGCGGTAGCATGGCTACTGCATCCTGTAAATACTGCAGCCGCATGTGCATGAACCACCCTTATCTACTTATGTCTCTGATGATGGATTCGAGCAGGAATCCGAAACGTCAGGCTAATAAAGCTCTTGTCCCGGCGATCGTGTCTTCTTCTTAAAGACTGCTTCCTGGGACTCGCCTCTTCGCTTGTATTGGTTACGTCTTTGAAGTCCTGACGGACCTGTCCCTGTCGCCACATCTCCCAGAATAGTGCCGTGAGTTGGTTTATCAGTCGGTGGCCACCGTGCTTGTAGATTTCTGCTGGGATCGCATTCAAACCTGGTGTTTCCTGCTTGAGAGTTGTTGCACGGCGCTCGATAACGGCGTCGGAGATTGTAGAGGGGCAGTCAAGGACGCTTCTGAAGTACTCGGCCCAGAGTTTCGGAATCTGCGACATATCTATCGGAAGTGTTGAGTCACTTGAGCTGAGAAGCGGCGCGGTGTCATTTGTTGGGAGCCGCAGATCGCCTTGGCTGCATCGAAGAAGTTCTTTCTATCACGGTCGGCATACCCCTGGATCTCGTCGACCCTGCTAGCCATTTAGGCATCCTGTATTTCTCACAATCTTTGCTGTGCAAGACGGTGACATTGGCAGAAGGTCGCTTCGTTTGCATCGGTCGGACGGTCAAGGTATACTCTGTGCAATGACAATAACAAAGGTACTTATAACCTTCATATTAAAAATATCCTCGACGCTACTGATAGCAGTAATCTCAGTGGAAACAGCAGAACTATTCGTGGCGGTAATAATAGAAGAAGAAGAAGAAGAAGAATAAGATGATGATGATGAAGAAGAAGAAGAAGAAGAAGAAGAAGAAAAGAAGAGGGGGAAGAGGAAAAAGAAAAGCGGTGATGGCAGCATCGTAAATAGCAGCAATGACGATGGTAGCAGTGCTCATAGTGGTGGGTGTGGTAGTAGTAGTAGTAGTAGTAGTAGTAGTAGTAGTAGTAATAGCAACGTGGTTATCGATGTTTGCATTAGAGAAGGCAATGTTTGGGTTTTTAGCTGCGGGTCATTCGATATACCCATACTAATGCTTAACGAGGGACCATCAGCATAATCGTTTGTGATCATCTTGAAGCCCAGTTTTCGCAAAAATTGGGTCGATGGTTAATTGTGGATGACAACACAAACGCTTTAGTAACTATGATATAATTGTCCATAAACCGTGGGTTTCTCTCATGAACAGCCTGGTCGTCAGCAGCATAATTAGATGATCACCAAATAATTGTGTTTTCCGTTGGTATCAGACCAAAATGTCAGTCTCACGTTTCATCGTTGCATCCCAGTCATAAGATACATCGTTAAAAATAACCCGAGGCAGGTTTGCCAGAGGGCCTCATTGCCTTTATTCAAATAATACCTGCAAGCTTATTTAAGCCCACGTTTGTACAGCCCGGTTTTATAAATAAAGCTCTGCTTATTTTTCGGTATTTAAAAATTTAACCACTTACTAGTTTTGCCTAATTTGCCTTAATGCTTGCCGTTTGTGCGTCCAGATAAACGAACCAATCGTACCATACTTTTGCCAGTAAGTTATTTGCGCCATCTTCCTTAATTTTATTTTATTCTGGGTAAAACATCTGCAAAGCTGATAACCAATCAGCTAAAAGAAAATTCGCTGCAATATTGTCATGCCCGTTTACATCCAGTTTGCGAGAGGCAAACACACGCACGCACACGCACTGGAGAAGTAGGTTTTGTCATCATTAAATCGTTCAATCCCTTCCCACCCTCCCTCCCCGTTCAATGCGCCCTCGGAATCATGAACGAATCAGCTTTGTTTGTCTGAATTCCCGTGTGACTGCGTTTTGTTCGCGCATTTTTTCCCGCGACGTTCGATTGGTTTCAATATCGTCTTTGCCGCAGTGAATTAGTAACTGGGCCGTCAATCCTTCTGCCCAGTGGCGTCTCGTTCCCATGTGCTGTCAGTCCAGGACGCGCATACACGCACGAACGCTCAGTGAATGCGCGCACTCACGACAGCGGCCATATGTGAACGTGGGAGTACGCATTGACCTAAATTTTATGCATCGCCCGCGTAAGTAAATCAGGAATGGGCTAGCTAACAGACAGCTTTTAATTGTCATTGCATCACCCAAACCAACCTTACTTCGCGGCCTCTCTTACCTTTCGGTCGCACTCGTCTGCCAACTGACTACCATAATCACCTCTCCCCCGAAGGCCAATGGCACCAACGCCAAAATTGTTTGCTACTTGTTTCCATTTCAGTAGACATGCCAAGTAAACTATTTTCACTGCGAAATACCCTACATCGCAAGGTTTCAGGACGCAAAAGGCTGATCAGGGTTCCAACGCGATCGCGACCAAAGTCTTCAAGCACGGCCGTTCTCGGCAAATGCACAACCTTACGGCACTATTCCAGGAGATGTGGCGGAAAGGACAATTCCCCAGAACACGACAGACGTCCATTCCTTAAAGCGGAAAGGGAACCAGCAACTGTCATAACCACAAGGGAATCTCGCTGTTCAATGGTGCCAGAAAGACCGCTCACATCCTTCTCAATCGCCCCGCCGAATATCTGGAACACAAACTTCTCCCAAAAAGCCAGCGTGGCTTCCAAAGACACCGCGAAACCACCCCACCAAGAGATGCAGATCCGCCCCTGCACTATTTTCGCCAAACTCACGGAAGCCTCCAACCCTGTGAATCGGGATTGACTCTGGCAAACTATGCAGAGTTTTGGCAGCCCTAAACCATCCACGCACATAGTGTGTCAGATGCACGTCGGGATGATAGCGCGTGACACGGACAATGGCACAGTCTCAGAAGTATTCACAGTGATTAATGGAATAAAACACGGCTGCGTGCTCGCTGCCATCTCCTTCAGTTTCATGTTCCCTGCCATGCCTGTCATGTCATGCTGGTGGAGGCCTAACGTGATGAGGGCCCAGGGATCAGCATTGTCCATAAGTCCTATGTCCATCTTCACAATACCTGGCGCCTGCAAGCTCTAACACGTCTACCACAACTACTCCCCGCGACCTGCTCTTCGCGGATGCCTACGCACTCGACACCGCGACTGAGTCTCACATGCGACGAAGTACGAGCTTCCTTGCCTTGGGCTCTTCCAACTCCAGGTTGACCATCAACACGGACAGAATGGTGGTTGTGTATCAACCGTTACCTAATGCTGAATACAACGCCCTCTCATCACTGGGAACGACACGCAAATCAAAACCGTAAAGCAGTTCGCCTATTCAAGCAACATACTCTCACGCTGCATCAAAATCGACAACGAAATGGTCCACCGGATCTATGACGCTAGCCAGGTATTCGGCTGGCTGCAGGTCTCCTACTGAAACTGCCATGAACTTCGGTTGAAGACGAAGATGAAAATGTACGGGGCGGTACTCCTGACAACGCCACTGTGCATGGCGGAGACGTGGACTGTCTAGGCCAATTAGGCCAGGAGACTCAATCATGTCCACCTCAGCTGTCTTAAGAGAAAACTAAGGTTGAGGTGATACAGCAGCATACCCTACACAGAAGTAGTGGAACGGACAGAACTCTTCAGCATGTACGTCATGCTGAGGCAACTGCAACGTAGAGGCTACCTCGTGAGGATGGACGATGAACGATCACCCCACTTATTCTTATACAATGATGTCGCTATGCGTACTTGCTGACATGGCGGCCAAAAACGACGCTACAAAGACATCCTAGAGAGCGCTCCAAAGAAATTGCAAAACCTGTAAGGACCTCGCCCAGAACGGACCGGCCAGGATAGGAGCAGTAAAGATAGTTGCAGCAATATACGAAGCCGACTAGATCGTCGCTGCTAAAGCCAAAAGGACGGCTAGCAAATCACAACGCCACGGGATCTTAACCCCTAAACCCTACCAATTCCAACGTTCCCGCGCTGTCAACGAATGTTCGGCGCACGGATCAATCTCGTCGGACATCTCCAGATCAAATGCAACACCCCAACAATTCCACCGGATGCCTCCGAAAACGCTCATATCGACACCTTGCACCAACATTCACGACGGCTACCTGCACCATCATCGCCGACACCAGCGATCACACTCCTAATGCCACAACGTCACAACCGACGTCTTAGACTTCCACCATTCCCCTCATCCCCGCCACAACTTCCGCGTTCATTACTACCACCTCTCCAACCCCACCGCCGAGAACACTCTCGACATCCGCCATCCATCACCCTCACCACCACCGCCCCCAATACCAGCAATATCAACTCAATCCCGCCCCTTACTCATTGCGATCGCACACTTGCAAATCCATCACACTATGACCAACTAACCATGTCGGCACGCCAAACACACTTTTCCCATTCGACAACTCTTTCGTCTCCAGCACTACCAAATCCCCACACACCAGCGCGACCATTACTAGCAACATTACCATCGCAACCGACTCAGCATTTCCCAACTTACCCTGTCCATATTGCAACCGCACACATGCATCACGCATTGATCTGGTAAGTCGCTTGCAAAAAGACTAGTGAGCCAGTGTCTACAGCACCAACGTTCATCCGTCGCAATCGCCTCAACTTTCTGCGTTTCCCTCACACATTCAGTCATCGCATGAGCCTACGCGGTCGCATGCGCTCCCGGGAAAATCTGCGATAAATCACCGTAGACTTAATTACACCATTGCACATCTCCTTACTAGCACATATACCACATACGAGCACGTCACTTATTACCCGTCAGGAGCACAGAATCGGTGCCTTTTACGCAAGTGGAAATCGTCTCGTTGGCTTCCTCTCCATGTGGCTCCTCTGCTACTCTATTACAGAGGCGAGATCAGATCAGTTCATCCCCCTTGTGTGCATCCTTAGTGTGTTGTGTGGGGTCAGGTCGTGTGTGCGACAAGCGAAGACGGTCTGCTCTTAACTCTGTCAGCCACTGCGCACAATCTCAGCAGCAGTGGGTTAACCGACCGGGAAAATCGACTGATTCCTGGGAGCGGGAAGACGGTGGTTGACGGTCTCAACACACATTGCTTACTAGAAACAATCCGATGCGCTGGGATCTATGACAGTGCACTAAGCGCCGTGGCTTGGAAGGCCGCCAACTAAAGGTACGACTCTATCTCCTCCTTCGTTATCTGTTCTTCATGACACATTCACGTAGCTGGCATCCGAGGAGCCCAACTTCTGACGGTCTAGTACTGTCTGAGAAGTCCCATCAACACAGGCACTGCACGAAAACACTTTGACAGGCACCGGGCAGGCAATTTAGCTTAACGTTGCGCTGTCACCCTGTATTTAATGACTTTTCCGTCTGCTACTATCAACAGATTGGGCAGGATTTGAGCGACTCCAGTCTGCCGTTCAGTGAAGACTGTTATCAGCTCTTGACTCGTCTTTTTGGCGGATTGGCCGGTTGACTTCTCGATGGAAGAAACAAAATTGTGAATCAGACATGAACGGTCAAGATAAATGACCTGTTCACTGCGGTGTTTGAATGGGCTCTCGTAGCTCGAATCTCAGCCTTCAACCAGTTTCACCTATGCAGTAACAAGAGTCACTTGCACAATTGCCAGAAAATAAATGAAAAAGCAGGAGGCCGAATCCGAGCACCTAGGTAGGCCCTACGTCCTGCCAGTAAGGTCATTAGATCCTCTGATAGACTAAGGCGCTCACTACCGAAAGCAGAGGCCTTCCTTTACCGTCGGTAAAGTCCACGGTCAGTTAGGTGAACACTCCTGCGAAGTGGAACCCGACTTCTTTTGACCTCCCGCCGTCAAGAACCTCCAGGGAAAGATGTCCTGTCGTCACAATACATTATACTCCACCCATCCAAATTCATACGTGTGGCTATGCAGGTGCACCTCGAAGGAGGCAGGGTTAAAGACGGGAGTCCCTTAACGCTTGATACTCCATGAAGCTGTCTACGTTCTGCTGATGACATTTCCTCGAGTTCAGCGGCCAAACATACGAACAAATTAAATAACGCGGATGGGTCCCTCCAATGGCCTCTTTGATTGTAAAAGACGCTACGGACAGAACTCGCCTCCGGGTATAACGCCAACGCTTTGCTTCCATTGTGTCAATAACACACCCCCACCATTAGGTTAAGACCTATGCGCGGTCGTCAAGTCCTTACCGTATTCAGTTTACCAAGAGAAGATAACAACAGCCACGCGCCCTAAACGACCCCTTCCGCCAAACACTGTCAAGGCGGCCCAGAACTCGACGCACCATTCCTGTCGCCTCATTTTCGCACGCGGCAGGAAACCACCGCGCTATAGGGCGGTCTCGCTTACTAGGCGAATACACGAGTCAACAATTAGCATGCCACCGGCCATACGCCTCAGACAGGACGGATAGGAGACAGATTTGCTTGCAGCGCCCTACCCAGTAAAGCTATACCGGCAAGAATTGAAAATGTGAGCTCACTAAAACAATAGAGCCCAAGGACTCACGTAGTACGAGATGTTAATATTAGTTTTATCCGTAGGGTAGATGGATACGGCAAGTAACGGGACCTGTAACAGGCATTTAGAAAACTCATTTTGCATGTGTTTCTCATTAGTCCAAGGTATCGTAACAGACGGCGCAACCCCGAGGATGCGAAGGAGTGTGTCAACGGGAGGGAAACAGGTAATCTAAGACCGTTGGTTAAAGAATGCCGAATTGGTTAAGACGGCATAGGGGAAGCAAACCTACCCGTAGCCCTAATGTCAACCATAAAAGTCCAGACGCCAACACGAAATCCTAACCATAAATGCCTTGCCAAGGATAAACTCTAGTATAGGATGTCTGCGCGGAAGGGTTACTTGTCAGAGTTGTTTACTGACCCGAGGCAACTGTGCAAGCTAAAGGCGAACTAGAGTCTGGTGGGCAATCTTAACTCTCCTATCAGACTCGGGGGTCAAAGTGGGCAAGGGCCGGATATCAATTACGCGAACATAGGCTGGTGTTGTGGAGGTGTGAACAGTGATAAGAAGTTGCTGTCTTCCATCTTTCCAACAGGAGGATAACTGGCCGGACAAGACCGACCGAAGGCTAACAGAGGCCCAAAGACTCGACGAGAATTCATTAAATGGGTAGGTCGATTGGCTAACTCGTGTTTAATCACCACCGACGATAGACATTTACGGTGCGTGACCTATCTCATGAAATGTTGGCTGAAATTCTGAAATGTGTTTTCGATTAGGAAGGATTACTTGGTCGCGGTTGTGATACTGATTATCTTAAGGCATACTCTTATAACATTTTAGACTCGGCAGGATGTCGGCTTTTAAATGCACATCTTTTCAATCTCCTGTAGCAAGTGTGCTCGGTAAAAAAATGACTACTTAAGTAGCATGCATTTTTCCCATTGGTTTTCGATGGTTTTGGAAATTCAAAGATAGTTTATGGAAACCACAAACAAAAATGTGCTTTCTTTTAGTCAATCAATAGACAATCACGTCTTATTTATATTTTATACTTAAGGAAGGTGTATAATTAGGTTTTAAAAAAGTTTCTTATTATGAGACTTTTTAAGACCGCGAAATGTCCATTCAAATAGCATCGTACCTGGCGTTTACCACTGCTCCTCATGAAATGTACAACATGGCCCGCATCCATTGCAAACTTTTATAGACCCTGTATAATATCTCTTTAATGACATAGAAAAATATGGGATTTTCTTTACGCGGAACGCATGCACCTTGTAGAGCGTAATCACTAAGCGCTAATGCAACTAATGATCAGGCTCCAAATTTTCCGGCAATTAGAAAACTTCTTTAAAACCTAATTATTCTCCTTTCTTGAGTATAAAATATAAAGAAGACGTGATTCTCTATTGATTAACTAAAAGAAAGCACATTTTTATTTGTGGTTTCTATAAAATATATTTGAATTTCCAAGACCATCGAAAATCAATGGGAAAACTGCATGCTACTTAAGTAGTCATATTTTACCGGGCACACTTTCTACAGGAGATTGAAAAGAGGTGTATTTAAAAGCCGACATCCTGCCGAGTCTAAAATGTTATAAGAGTATGCCTTAAGATAATCAGTATCACAACCGCGATCAAGTAATCCTTCCTAATCGAAAACGCATTTCAGAATTCCAGCCAACATTTCATGAGATAGATCACGCACTGTATGTGGACCTGAAGGCCTGGACAAATAAACTCCCCGTATCGGCGATCGGATCTACTTTATAGTTTTCTCTAAAATACAAGCATGTGCGAGAGCAGTATATGACACTGCGGAGCGTGATGTCTGTTGCCTGGCCCTTTGAAGAAAACGGTACGCGGAATGACTCCCTTCCCGGCTCACCCTCAGTACAAAGGACAAAAAGGTATATTGGGTGGCGATGTTTTACAAAGAGGCGTGGGGGAGGGGGGGGGGGAAGATTGGCTCGGCTGAACAGAGGAGGTCAAATAAATGGGTCCGCTTAGCCGACCTATAAGTGAGGTCTAGGTTGGAGTGAACTTGGGTCCACTAGGAGTGCTGAGTAGGCCCGAGGCCGCATGCTCAATACAGGCGACATCAAGACCATCGAGGGTGAGACGGAGGAGGGCCTCACTGACGGCTCGTATACAAGCCGATGCCGTGCATCCTTGCGTTACCAGCAGGGAGGCTACTGCTGCTGTGAGAAGCAGGCGCGGTGCTAATTGTGGCGCCAACAGACAGGCCTCAGGCAGGAAGGCCATCTCAGCCTCGCGTCCAGCACCAAAGAGAAGACAAGGTAGGTAGACCGTCTCGAGGCAGGTAGATGCACGCTGCGGTTCCATGCGCAACAACCGGAAAAGGAGTTTGAGGGCAAGGACAGTAGGAGGTCGGGTCTTGGCTTCATCAGCCTTCTCTGACAGGCTACCAAGACTGGAAGCATCCTGGGTTACGAGACGTTCCAACTCACCCTAAAATAGCGAGGGAATAAGTGCCCTATTTGGGAACCTCCACTAGAGAAGCAAAAAACCGCGCATGAAAAGTGTTATTAATAAACACAAGATGCGCTTGCAGATTAAACTTGGTTTGCTACATAATATTTTATGAGGGGATGAAATCTTGACAAATACGAACAGAGGCCGAAGGAAACCTATTAATAGCAACGGCAACAGCACTTATCAACACTACCACTGCCACTAATGCTGCTTCTATCACGAACATCAGCATTACAACAGCCGACCACACGAAAACCATAATAATAACAACCGCCCAATCCGCAGTCCTTACAGTTGGTGTCACCATTTTCACCCTCTTCTTAAAATGAATTCGAAGACGGGGCCTCTTCAACTGCTACACCGAGTAATTTTGTTACAATTCAAATATATCACGCAGGCGAGAAGGTAAAAAGGTCTAAAGCAAACATTTGCCGAAGGTAATGACAGCCAGAGGCAATATGCGAATGAGGCAAACAAAACAGTCATAAGTCATGTGATTCGCATGATTTTTAGGCCAACGGAATTTCTACGTAAGTTGCCGTAACGTGATAAAGCACCCCAGGTGCTTTCTGGGTTGACCGACGGCCTGTGAGAATGAATCCGTGTACGAACTTCTGCGCTGTCGACAGAAACAGAACGCATCCCATACAAATACATCGATCTACACAATGTATAACTGGTCAAGCGAACTATTCGGACAGCCAAAACTGTCATTAGGGTCGGAACCTAAGGAGGGAGGTAACATGTATGTGGGAGAGGGGAAGAGAGAAGGTCAGGAGAGAATGAAAGAATAGTTGACAAAACACGACAATGACGGCCAATACCCGGAGGAGGCAGCTACGGCTCAAGCTTAGTTTAGGTTGTACTGTAGAGACATGAGCGCATCCACATCATCCTCCCCTCCACAGCCTACTGTATTTCAATAGCGTGATTAATTCCAGGCAACAGGAGGCACTTTTGAACGTGAAGCCCCCTCTAAGCGCACCACAACACGACTGGTTTCAGTCCCATGACCGAACAAGGCATAAACAAGGACGTGTCGACCCCAAACAAATACGTCGGGCGCCCTAATTAGTCTTCAGACAACCGTCGAAGCTGGTACAGGGGCATAGCCGCCGAGTTCAGCACAGTTAAGTGGAACCCCGAATGAGGACAGGGGAACAAATGGCTTCAGAGTGGAGTGATCGTTCACCCCGCGGCTGGGCACTTGGTGCGACCGCCAGTCAAAGTGCCAGTCTCGACCAGACCATCGCCTTAAATAAAGCGAATGGTCTAGGAGAAGACAAGGTTGACAGGAATATAAGAGTGCGAAGAGATAATTTTCAAAAACACAGGTGACCATGAAGAATACGGGCATTCATTTAATTTTGCTACAGTGTCGAGACAGCGGCATCATCTTAATGAAGTGATGATGATGATGATGATGACGACGACGACGACGACGACGACGACGACGACGCTACCAGCAACGGTACAACGGGAAAAAGGCAAGATGGATCCTTTGGTACTCCAGGAAGGTGATTAGAGAAGTGCTCAAGACAGTGATTGATACCGTAATAACGAAACAAAAATTCCCAATGGATTAATAAAAGAAAGAGCCGTGAAAAAGAAGCATATGTGTCGAGCTTACTTGGAAGTGTTGCAGAACCTCGAATTTCCGCTCTGAAACCCTGTCCAGGTCCATAAGGATTCCGACAATGTCTGGAAGAATGCAAGTATCCTTATGTAACACGTGATCACAATTGTTTAACAATGAAATTGGCAGAGTCAATAAATCAAACACGCTTTTACCAAGCAGACACGATAAAAAGTGGCTTTATTTAATGTAATGAAAGATGTTTGCACGTACTCACGCGGTTAATAGTTAGAGCTAAGAGGACATGAATGGCGGAAATGCCTGTGAATGGAAAGAATATGCTTTAGTCCAGGCATATTTATCATGAATCCTTTGCGCCCGTATCTATGGGCAAGAGAATCCAGCTCAAAGAATTTTTTAGTATCACTTAAAACTGCTAGATGGAACGCCTGCGGCGTCTACAATCTCAATAAACCGAAGCTGACGAGTCGGTCATTCTCCAAACCTCCGCAAACCGTTGGTCAGACTAAACTAAGTATTTCTGTATCCCAGAATACACAGTACTGATTGGGAGACACTAGACAACTCAGCTGGCTCAGAATCTGCCTCTGCATCAAGATCGAGGTGAGAATTATTCCCTTTCCCGTTATTGGCAAATATAAACACTGCACGACCGTGCACGAGCAGGTGGAAGGAAATTTGAGGGCAGGAAACCCCGGAATACCGTCAGAGTCGGAGGAGAAAGAGAGACGTTGGATGAAGGGGCGCAGGTTCGAGGGGTTACACTGTTTTGCTGGCTTCGGCGGCGCAAAAGGCAGGAGTAGGGCCCGGGAGGGGGGAGAGGTGACGTAACCGGAAGCACTGGGAACTGCTGCCGTTATTGGTGAAAGCAGACCGGAGAAGCTGGCGAATTCGTTAAATTGGTTGGCCAGTCGTAGCATTTCGCCACGAGTGCGCAAGAGGTCGGTGGAGGAAATGCTCTCCCCTGGTACGGCCGAGTTACCATCTGTACAGGCGATGGGCGGACCCATCAGGGCGCCGGTGGCAAAGGCCCAGGTCGCGCAGGCGGCGTAGGCCTGCAAGAGGCGTGCAAGGCGCACACTCAGGCCCGACATTTTGCGTGCGTGATTCGGATAAGAGGCCATGACGTGGATGAGGCCGAGCAGGATACGATCGATACTGTAGCTTTAAGGCACAAAAGGCAGTTGAATATTACGACCACTATAATTGACTTAACAGACACTATTTCACGTTTCACAGCCCATTAAATAACCCTATCAGCTGGGGTGGGGGTTCAGAACTAAAATTCAAGGTTTACAAAAAATGATAAGGAGAGAGCTCAAAACACGAAACTATGCGAGCCGATAATGAATAGAGTAAATTTAATTCCTACATTTTAAAACTTAAGTAAATTAACACACTCCAGACTGTTTGGATTACTTTTGGAGTTGTCCGAACATCCAGAGTCTTGATACTGTTGAAATCTGTAACACTTGTGGTGATGTCATTTGTGTTGGGAAATTTATTCACTGAAAATACCAAATAGCTTGGAGGAATAAACATCAAGGTGTCTATGGGAATAAATTATGTGTGCAGTTTTGACAGCCGTAGTCCAGCCTGTACTTACGGCTCCTGATTTTATCGGCTACCATCTGTATGAATTCGCGTACCCCTAGGTCTTTTGGCATTTCAAACCAGTGTGACCCGGACCTTGCGATCGCAAGACGTTGAACAATCGACTTTCAGCTGAAGTTCCGATAAACAAGTTTGGTACGATTTTCTCGCGGCACTATTCAATCAAACTTGTCAGTTTTTCGATGGCTACCAGCACCACCGCCGCGAAAGCAGAATTAACTGGGATAGAAACTGGGCGATTTGAACTGAAGGAAGAGGGTTGATGAGGAGCGCGACCACATCATCAGGGATGGTGGTTGCTCACTGTATCAACAGCAAGCGGTTGCATTTGCTTCCTATAGGCCCTTTTCGCCGTGTTTTCCTTACTGCCTTAAATTGTTAATCAGACCTTTTGAATAAAACTCGGTGCGCGTGAGGAATACTGACTTCCCATGGCTCGCGGGATTGACGGTGCTAGAAGGCATTAAAGAAATTCCAAAAGTAGGACGACGGAAACAATATAAAGGCAAACACGGGAGTTAGACGTGTGGTATAGTGTCCACTAAACTGTGGTTTCCTGAAATGGCGTCATGTTCATTGACCACTGCCCCTTCTTTGTGCTCACTAAAATAAAGCTTGAATGATTATATTAGACAAAGCATGGACTAACCGATAGGTCTCAGCCTCTGCTGAAAAGAGAATGCCCATGGGTTTGGAAGTTCGAATATGCTCCTCTGTAGCAGTAAACACATCGAAACACGTCTGGAAGGCCAACAGCTCCATAAAATGAAGCAGTCCCAGAAAGAAGTCCAGATGGTACCGAGAAACGAATTTTGTCCAGGATATACTTGTCAGTCCTCCGGTGGAGGCACTCTCCAGGCGACCTTGGGAGAGACCCGCAGCAAGCGGGAGGAGCCTAAGGCAGGCCCGTGGGTGGTTTACTGCAAGAGTGCAACTGGCGATGGCGGACATGTCACGCACGGTCTCCTGACTGCTGGACAAACCTATGAGGAACGAGGGGCCCAATCGATCGATCTGAGAAGTGAAAAAACACACGTTACTCAAATGATTACAGTAGATATTGTAATGAATAGTGGAGAAAACACACCTCCGACTGTTCAAAACAAATTGGGATGGTTAGGCACGCCGCAGACGGTTGAGAAAGTAGTATATGGGCTTTGGAAGATGTCAGCAGGTACTTCAAACCAGGCCTACGCAGATAAACGCAGATGAGAAAGTTTTGGGCATGCTGTCGCAAAGCACTGGAATTAGACCTGACGAATGACATCAGGATTCTAAACAGGTTGGATGGAAGATTGGCTGGCGATGCGTCAGCAAAACCGCAGAGGATTTCAAGGCAAATAACCGAAATCCGGGGCCAGGACTGCAGGGCTAGATCAAAAAGCGCAGAACGGGTCGAGAGTTTGGATTCGACAGCGCTGAGTATCTGAAAACCGCACCAGAAGGCAAAGAGGACCGATGATGAGAAGTTAGATTGATTTTAACAACCAATCATTCTATATAAGTAAATCGTCCGGGAATCACTTTAAATTGTAAGCAGAAAGCAGGAAAGACATTCTATGGATTAAACTGAAGTGCCAACGTCTTAGAGGCAGGGTTGCTGCTACCAACTTGTTCCGTATTGAGGTTTTCTGAGTCTTTTTAAAGTCTGCTTAATATTCCGAGGCTGTTTTGACGATTCACAGGAGGGCTCCTTTCATTAATTTTATTTGTGACTCAAAAAGGGAGTCGCTGGCCGTTGCATTCAGGATGTACGGAGAGATATTACTTGAGCGTTTAAGAGTGCATTGTGCAAAGGATATGAGCCGTACCACAGTTCGTGTGGGAAGGGAAGCTCACACTAAGTTTTGTTGATAAGGATTACCGATATGGACTATGGATACCGAAACGGCCATTCATGGTTAACCGTCATCAGTCGGTGATACCATAACCTCATGTGTTGGCCCTCCTGGCGTCTGAACTGAGGTAAGGCAGGTCTTGAGACCGGACTCGGGTACGAACCTCGGGTGGACCAGAAGCTGGGATTTAGGTGTTACTGGCGGATGAGGACCAGAAAAGCTAAGAGCGACTGTTCCAGTGTTCCTACCCTCTGCCGATAGTAATTCGTGATTATTGGTCCTTAGGTGACGTGCAACTGCCTAAGTGGGTCATTGACCGCTGGTCTACAGGGAAAAACCGAGATGTCTATTCCTGACCTGCAATCGGGATAAATCAAGGAAAATCATTTTAATGTGATTGCATTTGGTGTCCTGTAAATTTAGTTCCCTGGGATTCCAAAAACGCACAAAACAGAGCACTATGTGAAGCTAATTATTCATCTGACGAGACCTTCTCGTCCCGCTCTTGTGATTTGCTGCTGGCGATACTCTCCGAGAGAATGTGCAAGAGCAGATGTAGTGCTTCCACAGGGTCTGTGAATCGATGAAGGGCAGAGTAAAAGGTTCCCACATCGGGACGTTCATGCGGCTCTGCTAGCGGGACTGGTGGAGCGAAGGTGGGCAAATTGAGCAGTGTTGTAACAAAGTCGAGCACCCGTGATGAACTAAAGTGAGAAGAAAACCAAGTGTGTGATTCCAAGGCATATCGATTGTGGGCCAGTAAATACATCAACTTAGTGGTAAAAACAGTCTAAGTTGAAAAATCTTCGGGATAAAGACAAAAACAGACAAGACAGAAAGCGAGTTTTAATAAATAAGAGGAGTAGAGTCTTAGCTCCTTGCATGTATGTAAAGACAAATGTTTGGCCTTGTCTAACGAAGATCACTCAAGGCAAAGGTGTAAACCGTACTCCCGACATACAGTAGATGCTAAGACATTAAATGTTAACCGAAATTCCGAAATGCGTTTTCGACTCGAAAGGACTACTTAATCAGATAGTAATATGAATCCCCTGCAGCATAATCCCATGATAATTCAGTTACTCCAGGATGCCAACCTACGAACGAACTCCTTTCCGGCCGTCTGCAAAAACTATGCTCTGTAAAATTAGCCGCTTAAGTAGTGTGGATTTTTTGTTAGTATTCGATGCCTTTATAAATTCAAGTATATTTTAAAGAAAGCATGCATAAAGATATTTATTCTTTAAGTCCTTTGGTAGAAAATAACATCTTGTACTTTTATGCTTGAGGAGAGGGTGTAATTCGGTTTTAAAAACTTTTCCAATTCCCTAATAATTGCTAACCCTGCCGTTACAATTGCATTCAGGGTTTCCAAACTAAAAGTTGTGTATTTTCCGTGTACGGAAACTCGTACATTTCTATGTGCTATTAAGGGGAGACCACATGGGGTTCATAAAATTTATCAGTGGATTTGAGCCATATTGTAAACTTTACAAGCAACATTAGTAGATGCAGAGACACGATGTTTTATGAAAGGGCATTTCACGATCGTAAAAAATCTCATAATGAGAGACCTTTTTAAAACTGAATTATACCCTACTTTAAGTATAAAAATGGGAGATGTAATTTTCTACCAAACGAGTAAAAGAATGAATATTTTTATGCATGCTTTCTTTAAAATATACTTGAATTTATAGAAGTATCGAATATTAACAAAACAATTCACGCTACTTAAGCAGCCATTTTTACAGAGTGTAGTTTTTGCAGACGGCCGGAAAGAAGTTCGTTCGGAAGTTGACATCCTGAAGTAACTGAATTATCATGGGTCTATGCCGTACGGTGATTAGTATTGCTACCCTGCTTAAGTAAACCTTCAGAGTCGAAAATGCATTTCAGAATTCCGGTTAACGTTTTATGGGTTAGCACATCTACTGTAGGTTTCGCCGATGTTTCTACTGCCCCGTGACGCAGCGTGGTTATTACACAGTAGTCGATTGTTTTCGACTCAGATGATTACTGAAATTTAGGGTCTGACCCTAAAAAGTCGTGCTCTGGACACTTAACTTCATGTCCTGCACTTAATAATTTCTGAAATTACCAGCTTGAATATTACTTAGTCAAACTTCGGAAATTATCGAAAGAGGTGAGGGTCGCCATCACCTTAGGTTGATCCCGATTCAGAGCCTGCAGGTTGGACCCTTATAAGCCCAGAAAAAGTTCACCTCCGTGGAGTTAAATGAAAAAATTGGACGGAGGAAGACATGAAACACAGAAAGAAAATTCCCAGCCTTGCTGTCTTCGAGTTGCAGGGTTGCCAGGCTAGCTGGCCTAGTTTTGATCAGACGGCCGCTATTAAACGACTCTAGTGGGATGCTATCACTTGAGAAACCCTGACCCTACGGCATGAAGTCAGTTTAAAAAAAACAAATGAAATAGCGTTACAACGAAACAGGAGAGAAACATTTTGACATAACATCCGGTGCTTAAAGTGCCTTTATCTGTCAGGTACATGACAGGTCGGCCATTGATATAGAACTCACGTCGGGAACTAGCAAATAGGCAGTTACTTGGCGGTTGTTTTCACCAATAAAGTCTAAGTGTGGGATCAAATAGGGACCTGCTGCTTTGCCTTGGAGTCTCGATCTACCCCCCCCCTCCCCTCGTCGGCGGTCACATAGCGATGAGCAAGTGACAGTCGAAAAGAACGGCGTCGTCAGTTGGCAATGCCCAACCGCCGGACAGGAAAGCCTGAGGTTTGGACTCAAGTTCAGTTGGTTGTTGAGCCAGATGCGTCGGCAAATGGGCTAAGGATTCGCACACTGTCGGCTCCGATCAGGAGAAAGGTGTTCAGAGATGTAGCAAAATCGCAGGATAGAATACGGATGGTCCGTTTTATTACGGGATCAGAGCAGAGTTAACCGAAAAAAAGCCCGCGAAGGGAGGTTGGAACGACAATTCTCGTCTTCTTTCCCACTACTCTCGTCATGATCAACTCGATCCTAGGTCAATCAGACAGAAAGGTGGGTTAAACCGGGCCCAGATGGTTACTGAGCTAAAGCTCTACTGTTTAAGCACGGCCCCACAATCCCAAAAGGGCCGCGACTGGAAACATCGAAGACCGCGTGCGAGTGGCGTTTAGCGAAATATCCCCAGTTTGGATCAAAAGGCGAGCACGCCATGTATGGGATTGGTGTAGGTTGACAGAAAAAACAAATCAAAAATTTAAATTCCAATCCCCCTCGTCATTGTCAGTAATAATTTCCAATGGGCGCCTGAAAGTCGTCCTGTGGACATTTATGTGAGAAAATCTTACTAAAGATGCAAAACGGCAAAACTGCTCACAGTAAAAATATGAACGCTCCTTGAATATAGGTGATTATGCACGTCGTCACCGCATGCACATGTTGATGCTTACATGTTAAGAGATGTGAGCCGTTAAGCAGAAAAGAATAAAATAATTAGGACATACGGGACATCTAAATCTCATTCCGACATACATCGGCCGATCAGTACATGACAGAGGAATGACACGAACCTAAGTAAGGACACATCCTCATGTAGGATCCTGCGCAGACAAAGACGCAAAATGGACGACCCTGCGTTGTGAACGAGTTCCTCCAGTAAAAAACGGCGGACAGGGGGGTCGAATGCAGTCTTGCCTTCTGCTTCCGAAAAGACTAGAGAACGCACCAGCGACCAAAAGTTGTCCAAATCCGACTGAGATGCACTCTCTCCAGGAGAGGCCATTTTCAGCATGGAGACTGTCCTCATGTCTGGGGGGAGGGCCGCCGAAAAACCGAAGAGAGTCAACAGTTGCAGTCTCTGTTCCAGGGATCTAAATGAAAAAGAAAAGAAATCGGGCGGAAAAGTTGTCAAGGGAGATATAAAACAAGTAGGAAGTACACCAAATATCTTCTTATTGGACGAGGAAAAATGAACAGTAGTGAAGTTTGACTTGCACCTCATCTACAAAGAGGGGAGATAAAGCGGTTTCATTAAATCCATTGATGCGACCTGTAAAAAACGACTTGTAAGACGAATTGTTTGCATTAATTCAGTAAGACACTCAGTACCATGGGCACAAGCTGAGATTCTGTAATTGGGGGTTCCACGTGAACAGGGTTGATGATGATGTCATTGGGCAAGTATGTGTAAGTACTCCAAGTCAAGGAGTCGTTTCTGAGGAAAGTGAAAATCTGCGATCTCAAAACAAGAGCATTTATCAGAAAAGCACACGGAGAACGCTGGGGGACCAACTGACGAGCCGAACCTCTCGCATCCGTTTCATGAAGCGGCAAAACATCGATGAAACACGTGTCTGGGTTTTTACTTAGTACCTACGCTGTCAAGTATAGTATCCCGTACAACCAATCCGAGTACGCGCAGTTAGTTAGGTCTTTAAATATAGAATAATTGATTTTTAGTTCGGAATTCCTAAGTTATATTGGTTAAAGTATTTTAGCTAATCTAAATGTGCTACATTAGGTCCAACAGCTTTCCCGGACGGCATCTCGAAATAAATAATTTTCAGGGAATCGGCATGCTTCTGAGTCGAATATATCAGTTATACGCGTGAGGCCGAAGATTGGTCTGTTTCGATGCAAAAATTCCAGTAACGGAAAGAAGGATAATCTACTGGTAAAGGGTTGGATGAAATATCGTGAGTGCTACAAAGTTTAATAAACCAATTCTGTCAGTTGCCCATGGTGAGCGTTGACGTGTGGGGTCGAGCGTTTTAGAGAAAAATCGAAGATTAATTTTTGGTGTGCAATGAGGATTTTTGACGGTATTCCTGCTGCAATTAATTTGGCCAGGCGCAAAAAATGATAGCACGAGTCCCTTTGCAGGCCAACACGCACACAAAAAGTTCTAGCCAAACGTTGATTTCGGACGTAGATTTCGATGCTTTAACAGCATTTAGTCGTTTGCCGTTGTTGCATGGAATACAATCTTCTTCGCAAGTTATTATGCGCTGCAGAAAGTGCTCTTCTATAGACCTGACAACCAGCGATTTGTACTTGCGCTGACGGCTTATCTATGCACGGTGTCTACAACTTCGCAAGACAGAGAGCAGACACCACTTAAGATGATGGAGAAAGCGAGGTAAACTTTCAGAAGGCATGTCAGTTCAGGATCGTCTTTTTATCCTGTTTCAGCAGTGTCAGTACTGGATGCAGGCAGGAGTTAACTTAACCGTACCCAAATACTGGGTCAATAAGTTGACTCAGGGGCAGACGAAGAGAGACCTCATCCGGGCAGGACAGACTGAAGGAGCAGGACGCCGTGGAGTCCTCAACAATAACAGGAAATGGTCGACTTGCACGACGTAGCGGCTTCAACAGAATTTGCCGAACAAGCCGGTCAACGGGTGAGCTTTGGCGCATCTCCAGGGCGCGTTCGAACCGAGAAATGCAGAGTTCGCGAGTGCTCTGCTGCCTGGACAAAAGCTAGAAGGCAGACAAGGTAAACATGAAAAGTTGTCAGCAACGAAACTTACTCACTAGGAAATGCTAGATAAACGTGCAAAGATGGAAACAATGAAAGTCGAGCAACGGATGCGTCTGTAAACAGCTTAGAAAATCGGTAAATCTTAACAGTGAATCGATCGAGCCGGATAAATTAGTAGGCGTACCTTCGGCGCCACAGCCATAAGGTCAAGTCATGGCTAGCAGGAGATGACCGAAGAAAATAGAATAAGGGGGTTTAAACTGCGTACAGAACCTTAATTTATTGTCTAGGGTGGTAGTGGCCGCTGGAGAGACTAGGGTATGTACTGACGATGTCACGTCACGCCTGAGTGAGACAGTAGTAACAACTGCGTTAAAGGATTAACGGAGCGAGTTAACTATCAGGCGTCCAAGTGTGTGTGCATGCATTAGTCGAGGGGGATGGTGTGTTCAAAGTAGAGCATGACTGCCTAGATGTTTGCATGTGCACGTGCTGCAGCCTGTCAGGCTAAAATAACGTGACCGGGCCTGGAGCCGCTTGTAGGGAAAGTGGATGACCTTGACACGGCGGTAGGTTAGACAATACGGTGGGCATCGAAACTATGGCTCACGGCACGCCATCATCCAAAGCAACTGCAGCATAACCCTATTCCGTCGCACAGACAAAACATGTTGGGTTATCAGTATGACAGTTCGACCGTGTGCTTCACAGCAGGGCAATGGCGGGGGCGGTAACTTGCGCGTGAGTTATTTTATAGTGATAGCGGACTTGCGAAGCACCTGCCGCATCATCATCATCATCATCATCATCATCATCATCATCATCATCATCATCATCATCATCATCATCATCATCATCATCATCATCATCCCCCTCCATTTGGATGCGGTGTCAAGATAGAATAAAGAAGACCTGAGGCCGGAGGGGGAGCTAGCGGCTGGCATGGCGGAAACTCGCACCTGAGGCGTACCATTACACCCCCTGAACAACAACGTACACCGCCGCCACACCCTAACGTCGGCATTTGTTACGGGTGCGCATTCCCGATAACGCCTGTCGCACTCTGATCTGAACCATGCGATGTTTCAGAGTACCTACCGCGTAGCCCGTTGTAGGGGTACGATGCCCACCTGGTGTCGCCAGGTTGCAGCCTCTGACTACCCATCGTCAGACCGAGGACAATGATGTCCACGGCCCCGTTGAACTCAGTCTTGCTTACGCCAGTGAGTACACCTTCAGATGCCTTAAGAGGGGATTTTAACTTAGGTGAGTATTTGTATTTTATAAATTCCTTCTAAAAGAAAGCGCTGATCATTACTACAGCCCCATTAAAGAACACCTATGAAACTGACATAGGGTTATGTTCGAAGGGCTTAATGTTACGGTGCATTCAATAAACATCTCTGCGGACAAACGCATGAAGCAGTCACAGAGGCTCTGTTTGGACCCATTTTTGTGGACATCTCCATTTGAACGTCCGAAGGGATCTAATTCAGAAAATCCATCGGCAGTTGGATGGTGCCCTTGCCGTGACAGATGAATAAAGCGCTCCAGAAGGCAAACAAGCCGTACACATGGATGAACTTCATAAAGGTGTCTAACATGTTATTAGTCAAGAGTAAGAATTGTCTAGAGGACATGGAGAGGACAGTACACTAACTATCAGCTACCCAACCCTTAGACAAAAAAGCAAACTTGATTCCATTTTTAAGTAGCAGTGAGGAGCGTATCTGTATTTTGGATGCGCCAGAAGAATAGACCAAGAAAGGGAAGCTCTCATTGCAAGCAGGCATCGAGGAAGTTTCACTACAAAAGGCATGATAGATTGCAAGCCCCGATCCAAAAAATACAGTTGGGAAGAAAGGACTACCTATTCGAATGCCCACTGAAAGAGACGCAGTAAGTGAACTCGTGAAAAAAAACGATTGTCGACGACTGTTAGTCGAGCATTTTCGACCTCTCAACTTCCGGGGAAATTCAATGATTTGTCAGTAGGATGTACTCAAAACTAGAGGGGAGTGTGGAAAGCCTTACTTAAAGTCACTTGGGGCGGAAAAAAAACGAGAAATGCCGCATATGATGGAAAATGCTGGGATGCTATTCACAACGAATCTGGCCCATCGGGCTGGTCTGTTGCGCATAGTACAGCTTAATGGGGAACAAAATATGACAAATAAGCAAAGGGTGGAAGGGTCGACTGTTATTTTGTCAATAGTTCATCTACCGCAAACTACGATGAGCAACACTGTCTAAGGTGAGCTAACTAAGGCGGACTTGCGCGTACGCATGGAGTATCGCGGGAAAATCACGCAGCAGCAACCTCATTATGTCCTAATAGCGTTCTAATAAGGAAGTCAAAAAGACCGGAGATCAGCGTGTGCGCAGCAGTCAAACTGGCATAAAGTCCGAGTGTAGGCGCACCACAAGCGAGCTGTGCCGTTAACGCAAACAAGTGCGGTCTCAATACCTTCGAAGTCATATCGACGAGAATTGTGGAAGAGACCACCCTGTGAAGAGGTTAATGCTACACGAAAATCTATTCGAAGAGTTAAATTATCCTACCAGTTGCTAACCACTCATGCCCCGAGTTCCAGTGCGTCATATGATTCTGTAACATAAATGCACACAAACAGCAGTACACGCAAACATGACTTTACCTTTTCATCACCTCCTGAAGTCCTCGTAATGGCGATGGATATGAGCAATAGCATCCTGCAGAGCTGAGGCTCAGGTAAGTCCAAAATTAGATCAACCAAGGCGGTGGACGAAGGGCACCCGAGGCTACGACGATTGCTTGGGGTTCCAGCCGCGGAATTCAGTTCCTGAAGAAATCATTTTAGGTTAGAAGACATTTTTTGTGATTAACAAACGCCAGTTAGGACGTTAGAACTAAAACACAGGGTAAAAATGTTTCGCCTCCCGCAAGGAGGCTTCCTTAGTCCTGAAGGAGAGGCGGAGAAGTAAGAGTGGGGAAAATGAGAACGAAATGAAAAAATGCCCAAGACCTGTTGAAGTTAAAAATAACCCAGAGGGGGATAGAGGGTAATAGATCACGGGCAGTGCAAAGTAATTAGTATCCGATTGATGAGATGAAGGCGGTAACGATGTAAGTAAGAACTTGCATAAAAATGGAGGAATGAGAGAAAAGTGACTGTGAACCCGCCTCAAAACCAGGGTCAAACGGTGCCGGCAGAGAAAAAAAGCACGTGTATGCGTGCGCGAACAGACATGGAACAGATAGGTTCCTACGGTCGTCTGTGCTCTGCTTCAGTAGACACTCCGGAGTCAGAAATACTACACCTCAGTAATAGCAGGCACGGCGGAAAAGTTTTACTTCGATAAGTACTCCACTACGTTCATTTTGCTGCGGAGTCAGCCTTGTGCTCTACTTCGTAGTTTTCAGGCATGCGAAGTGTGTCCAAATTAGTGCATCGCGATTAGAGTAGACAATAGTATAAGTCTGACATGCCTGAATCCGTGAAATGGGCTGGGAAAAAGGCGAAGCCCATCAGAGGGGTGAAGTTATGTGCAACGCGTACGCTTCACGGCAATGTTTGTTCCCTGCTGTTCGTACTAACTTTGTTCAAGAAACGCGAGACCGACTACTGCGACGTGAGCAGGAGGTTGGATGGAAACAATTATGGTATTCTTATTAGGCCATATTTTACTCGATCTTGTGCAAAACCCCAATAATCTGTCACTTGACTTTAATCCTTCGTACGCACGTCTTATTTCTTCATTTACATGCCTTTCTTCCTCCTAAAGGAGGCGGCAAAATGTCCAGTGCCGTGTTTACTCACAGTGCTTCAACGACGTCTTGTCGTCGGAGTGAAGTCGAAGTAGAACATGCATATAAATCACGTAGTGTAAGCAAAGATGGTTTACATTAAAAAGATCGAGAATCCACTTTGAGCGACAGGCAGCGGAGTGAAGTTGGTTTGTAAGAACTGAAGAGAAGATCTTGAGGGCTGGGCCGCCAGCTTCAGCGGAAAGTCGAAAAACGAGGTCGCGCCAGAGGTTCTTGCCGTCTGCGGTTCTCGGCCGACCGGTGGAAAACGGTGGCTTAGCAGATGATGGGGCGGCGGGGGTGCCAGTGCTGACAGCAGTGCTGGTCGGCGTCCCGAAGACGTGAGAGGTTGCAAGGTCAACACCGTCGACAGACGCCCTCTACAGAGAAATTATAAAACCCGCCTAAGAATAAAAGTTGGCCGGCTGGAAATATTACGTACGACAGCAAAAAGAGTAATGGGAAGCGACTGAAAGATTATCGGAATGCAAAAAAAATCCTGTGGTCAGAAAAGTGAACGTTCTAGGGGTTCTCTCCTGAAATGCGAACGGTGCAAAAATGATTAGGTCATAGCAGACGACCCAGCGATTAGGAGGTCGCAATTCCTCCTTACTAACTAAGAGTCCAGCTTTTTTCATGCATGACAGTTAACAGGTCAGGTCAAGAATGGGGCCGATTGGTGCAAAATCAAGGGATATGATATACCTAAGGAGTTATGGGTATAAACAATATAAGTTTAAACGATAAAACAGTCGAAAGTGACGACAGTTTTATCAAACCGGCGAATACCCATGCATGGCTGTACATGGGGATCATGAATGCCATGGGTAGAATTAACGGAAATGACACCATAAGTAGGAAGGAATCGGAGTCTACCAACACCTTGTTCATTATACCAGTGAGGACTGGTTGGAGAAAGATTATCACAAGCCAAACAAGCATAGAATACAGGGTCTATTCCGAAGTAAAGATACGTGGCACGACCCTCTAATACTAAGAGAAAAACAGCTCTTTGGAAAAAAATGATGCTTGTATAGAAAAAGTGTACTTTTAAATCCAATAAAGATTATAAATGCGGACATCAGCAGTCTGGCTTATCGGAACTTGCCTTTTGTGCACGTAAACCAAGCAGCCGCATGATACCAGCAGTCCCCGCAAGAGCCGGTTCAGGGAGCTCAGAGAGTAGTTCGAGCAGCTGAACGGCAGTGGATGGAGAGAGCAGCAGTGGGGGAGTGCTGCGAACGAGGTCAACTAGCTCCACAGACTCCAGACCGTCCAGGGCTAGAAAGGTACGACGGACCAAAACAATATGTTAAATAAGGAGACGGAATTCAACTCTGCTGTGGGCCGACCTCTGAGCGTCAGTATGAGCAGACCCCTCACGGATCCTATACGCCGGATGGTGCGCTAATTATTTAGGTAAGATGTGGTAATGTAGCCGGACCTGATGGACCCAATACTGTTGACGTACTTAATTATATTGAATTGGTGTGATTACGTTAGCATGGTGCTGCAGTGCGTTGCGGTGTGTGTTCTGTTGGCGGCCTTGTTTCTTTGTCGCCATGTCCACTTTTTTGGCCCCATTCCAGTGGTCCTTCTTGACTTCCGGCCTGTCGTCTCCTTCTAACTTTCCCTTTAGATGTTTCAGGGTTAGGGTTTAGGGCTGCGGTTAAGGGTTAGGGCTTAGGGTTAGAAGGTATGGTTAAGGGTCAAAATTAGTGGTTATGGCAACTATTTCTCCACCACTGGAAGAACAACCGCGCATTCCCAATAGCTTTTCTTTTGCATACAATTACTTGACCTCGTCGCCTGTGCGTACTCCCGCCCCACCAGTAAAAACCCCTATTACCACCGGTCTCGTATTGCCGGTGTCTGAGACTCGCTTGCCCCAGGTGCGGCTACATAACCACATCTGACCATTATTTACTGACCTGCGCGCTTAGTATGTGAGGCCGTTCTGCGGAGTGATGGTTCCCAGCCGCGTGTGAATGTCAAGCGATAAAAATGGACACGGTTAAAATTGGATGTCCTTGGTGGGGTCTCTGAGACCATAGGTTTCCGGTACTAGAAACGCACATCTGGTTGTCTATCCAGACAGCTTTCTGTGGGGGTCCAGCCACTTAACTGGGGCTTGGGGGTCATTTGATACAGCGGTAGGAATGCGACCAGATGTGAGCCGTAAGTCGTTAAGTATGAGCGAAGGTGGGCAGGGATGCCAGAGGGAACAGTCTTGCTTCAACAGGTTCTCAACTCTGCCTTTTTAAGGCGCCGTACCTAAGAGGCACGGTGCCGTGATCGGGCAGTGAACGCTAGCACATATTTGGTAAGCAAAACTACTCTGCGGTGCGGTGGTTACTTGTTGCGCGTGAACGCCGAACGATAGAGGTGGCGCATCGACTTCTGGGCTGCCTTAAGAACTATGTGGACAAACTGTTTAGACCCAGACAGTCGAAGTAGAACAGCGGGAGTAATCCATCTGTGCTTTCACGACGTCCCAGAACGCCTTTTTTAAGAAGTGCGTAAATAAGACATTGCACAGAAGGCAACTGCTATTTTACAGTAAACTGGCTGGTAATGGCGGAAAATGACCATTCCAGTCTTCCTCGTCGTTGTCGCTGTTCCTTTCAGAATGTGTTTGTTTTTAGACAGCAGGAGACCATTACTTATGCTGAAGACTCCGTAGAAGTTATGTATGTGAAATATAAAGTCACGTATTGACGGTGAGATGCACAGGAGGGGGGATAAATACGATAGCCGACTTGGAAGTAGGAGGGTTAAAAGCATTCAGGAATCGTCCACTCTTGTTAACTAGTACATGTAATTCAGGTAGGACCCTGGAAAAGGAAAAACCCTGTAAGACAGGTAGCCTTGGGCTAAATGCCTGGAAAAGCACCTATTCCCGTGTACTAACCCAAATCTAACTAGAATTTATCATAATGACACCTGCATTACTGTGGGGGACCCTCTTCCCGTGCACTACTGTAATTTATTGCACAAAAGGAGACCATATCATCAAAAGTTCAAGGTAGCTGTAACACGTTTCGAGCAGAGCCAGAGGGGATCAGTGGCATGGCTAGTTGCGGCAACAGATAGGCGTCAGTAGTGTGCACACTAGAACAGTTTGTGCTTGCGCGGCTGACCTGAGACAGGAGAACGAAGCGCCAAAATGCAACTCCTACTACATGCATGCGATGACGAACACAGACAGTGTTGCTCAATCAGCAAACGTTCACGAAATCGGCGGCAGATCTTTGCCCACTAAGCTTTCATGTACAGATTAACGATACAATAAAGCCTGCTCGCGTAGCCTTTTGTTAGGGGACAGGTTTCCAAATGAGAGCTGGCTATTGTTGGCTGGAGTACAACAACGCGTGTTGCACGTTAGAGAGGAGGGGGTGGGGGTGGAGAAATGCCTTGGTTGTCACTGCACTCAATCATATCTCCAGTCGATTTGTTTGAACCCCGTCACGGGCTCACAATAGGGTGGAAACGATTCAGGGGGCACTTTTCTTGATAAAATATTTCCAATGAACTTTGAGCTATCATGGCCCGCTAAACTTGTAGCTTGGAAGGTTTGCCACTGGCCAGACAGCTAAAAACCTAGCGGCTGGAAGTTAGTACCTAAGGGATCCTCCTATACGTGATCTTGTGGCAAGTCGCCCGTATGTAAACGAGTGACTAACGTTTGGTCCGTATTTACTGAGAGACCAGCGTAAGTATGGCATGCGAGGGATTGGGGAGCCGGTGCCACAACAGTCACTGCATCACACTAATCTTTACCCATCGGGACTCCGCCTTACCAGTGGAACATGGGGCGGAAAGGCGTCGAAAACGCTCCTCGTAATAATGCAAATCATACGTAGTAAACAATTGCCTTTTCTAAGCAACGGCGGTCGTAGTCGAGTTTAAGGGATGAACTCGACCATTCAATTGTTAAATCTCTTGAGTAGTGGTTCTCTCGAAGAAATGAAAAAAACGGTGGAGAGCAATTTCCCTGCTTCCTTCTACCTCAAGACAAAAGCGAGTGTACTTACCGACGCAGACCATCTGTGGTTGATCGGTGAGCAGGAAGGCAGAGCGCAATTCAGGGGCCAGCGTCAGAGGGCAGGCGGACTGGGTCGCGGGATTGAAGGTCAAAAGACCGCGTGGAGTACGCATCGTTTCCTCTTTAGCTGCGAGGGAGGCCATGTGCGGGAAGGCGTAGCGTGGCTTGTCTCCCTCCAGACGGTGAAACCAAGTGTCCAGTAGACGAATCCACCACGCAGTTGGTGAGGGCCAGGAGTGGGCCAGGACCGCAAGGCTACGGGGCACGCAGCTTAACAACACCAGGTGTGACTCCAAGGTCTCCAATTCCATCGGACACTCGCGCCCCGCCGACCAGGCAACAAACACGCTCTACAAAGGACAGTCGAAAACTTACAACACACAAGGAAGTCCTGCAAGAAATAGGACGCAAAGAAGGATGAGAAGAGAGAAGAACTAAAAACAGGCGTCAATTTGAGATGCAGAGATCAATAGTTGCAGAAAGGATTCTTCCCCCTCCTGCCATTCCTAAAGAACGAATCAACGTGATAGTCTGGCAGCTGGCTACTGCGCGCGTCCTTTGAATGGCCTTCACTGGGGGGCCAGCCTCAACGTAAGTAGTTTCGGGGCCGACGAATAAGTATTCGCAGACCAGCAGCTTGAAAGGCTGGGGTCCATGTTTGCCTAACAGTAGGCAAAGATGACCAAAACTATTCTAATCTAAACAAAAGGGGTAGTGTTGTTGTTTGCGACAGTAAAATTGTGTCTGTGAGGAAAGTGCGTAAGCAAGTTAAATGTCCCAATTAATCCTTCGACTTTACTTCAGGAAAAGATGACTGGCGTGGACAGTTACTAGCAAATAACTCAGGTACGGTTATTTTAAGGAGGAAACTTATAAATGGCTTGCAATTAGTCCATGGTATTTATATCGTACGTCTTCTCTTTGGACTTCCATTTTCTTATCCTTTTAAGTATAACTTCTGGGTGAGCCTGTAAATATTGCGCGAACCACCACCTGCACAAAAGGATCATCGGAAAGCCCAAAGACTTTCAATAGCTGTCTTATATGAAAGGAATACGTTTCGTGGTGCACAAAAAGTGGTATGCTTGTGGATGCATCTGCTAATTGTATTTTAACTTTTTAGTCACCGACTAGCCTCTTCTCTGTTAACTTGGTATGGCTGCGATCAGGTCTGATCTAGACGGCCTCAAAGATGCCACGAACTGTACTTCTCCATGCGTGGCAATTCGTGCCACCAGATCTGGACAGCTCAACCCCATTCTCTTCGCTAGCGACGGAGACTAAATGCCCGAGGTTCAGTAGATGGCTACCTTCTTGACATGTGCCCTTATGAAAACTTGTATTTCTGTGATGTCTCTATCTGCCAAACCAGGCTAAACCCTATTCGCCATAGCCAGTCGCATCGAGAACAATGTGAAACAGGACGAAAATGTACTGAATTCTCGTGACACCGTTTTTAAGCCCGTTATCTGACAGTACGCAGATGAATGGCCGTCATACTGTCGATCGCAATAATGCTTGAAAGATATTTATGCTAAAGATTATCCAAAAGGCGTTTTTAAACGTTGTTTCGCTCAAGCGCATTTACTCAGCTGTTTGCTCCGACAGGCTTTATTTACTTCTAAATAACAACCGCACTCATTTGACGAGAATTTTAGTTTTTGGCATCTCCGCCTTAACAAAATTGTTACTTCTAGTCAGCTTAATATTAAGTTCGATGCTTCCGAATATTCAATCAACTGAAGGACGTTTATTATCAAACGGGCGTTTTGGTCCATTCGTTTTAGTTGGTTTGCGATTGATTTGAGGTTCTTCGTGAAGTTACGTATGGTTCGTGGGTTACTTCATCCTTGTAGATTAAGGCCCTCAGTTAACAAGTCAGTTCTACAAACGCGAGCTGCATGTGATCAGCCAGATGCTAGTATGTTCGCCCACAGGAGACGGAAAAAATACTAGTAAATTGGAACCCCCGCAAATCCAGCGGCAGTTAATCTAGTGCACTCAATAGTACACACTGGCTGTGAGAATTTCTTATTTGGTCAAAAGTAAAGCTATCCGGTAACGGAAAACTAAAAAATCGACGAACTAAGAGTCTGAGATATAGGTTGCGATGGAAGAGATCAGTTTGCAGATCTTCCTCTACTGTAACTCTCCGCTCCACAAATACCCGCTTGCACTAATCAGGTGAGTAAGTTAGTAACTACTAAAACATCCAACCCCATTGGATCAAAAGTACACAAATAACTTAAACTCAAGCTGATATTCAGGTATTTTGGCAGATTTTAAATAATTCATATGGACCCAGCTGTGAAAAACTCGGCGCCTCGGTGGCATTCGAACCCACACAGTAAGGAGAAGGCTTTAGTACAGCCAACGTTCTAACCACTTAAGCTACGAGGTCCCGCCGGACGACTCGAGTTTAATCGAATTTGGGTTAGGCGGGTAAACTTGACCCAAATGTGATTAAACTCGAGTCGTCCGGCGGGGCCTCGTAGCTCAAGTGGTTAGAGCTTTGGCTGTACTAAAGCCTTCTCCTTACTGCTTGGGTTAGAATCCCACCGAGACGCCGAGTTTTTCACAGTTGGGTCAATATGAATCAAGCTGATATGTTGTTGGCCGACCAGGCTACTGTAGGACTTACTAAGCGCATTCTGGTCTGGAAGACTCGGATGCTGGGGCACAAAAAAGTGCAATCGATAACTGAGAAGTTTTGCCGAAGGAAGACAAGGGAGCATGCAGTCGCAGCTGACAGACAATAAGCTCTTGGCCCAACCACCAAAGTTTCAAGCTTACTGAAGAACAGGATGCAGTGCTAATCGTACTAGCCCGAAATTGGAGTACGGTCGCTTGCTGATGACAAGTATGTCGTAAGTAGTCCCTCCACTCCCCCTTATTTTTGGCGGCAGTACCCAGAAGATCGCCAGTTATCGCTGAGGCTAACTAAGACGCCATGTATAAAATAACAATTTCCTTTTGCTTCGATTTTTGGCCGCGATTGGCTGGCACGGTTGTGGGGCGAGATCGAAAGAAAGGGGAGGAGTTCAAAAAATCAGTAAATATTGCGGGGAGTTAGGGAGCAGCGTTGACAGCAGTATCATAATGCATACCATAAAAGAAAACAATGGTGTGCCAGGGCACAGAGGAGACAATCTTACATTCTTCTCATCCACAGGGATAGCTTCAGCAGACGTGCAATAGTAGTCAATGTCCCGCACGAAGATACTGGCAATGACCTCGAGGATGATGAAACCCGATGAATGAAGTGCTTGAAAGGTCTGGCTACTGACGCCTCTGGTGCTAACATTCGTAGTGGCAGCAGCAGCATCAGCCTCCCGAGCAAGGCTTGAGTAGGGCTCAATGTCAAGGGGTCGGGAGCTGGTGAAGAGGTCGTGCACCAGAGAGCGGCGGGTAAGAAGCAGCTGGCCAAAACATGTCATCACTGGACGCCACGCCTATGCGGGATGATCGGCACGTAATGCGAAATGAGAAGGGAAGCTAACATAACAATTAGCGAAATCGTGCACGTTACAGTTTCAAAATAATAAGGTACTTTCAACTGGTTTCGTCGAGAGTGCGTTGGTGCGAGGTGACGAAATGCACAATAAGACGACGGCTACTGACTTAATAAGAGTCAGATATGTAAACAAAGCAAAATAGCTAAGGAAATGGGTGTGTGAAAAAAGGAACCTAGGATGATTAGCCAATAATGTCTCGACCCATACAGGAGGCACATCTGCGAGAAGTCTAACGATGGAAAAAGAACGGAATCCATCGGAAAGGCAAGATTGTCAAAACTACCGCTAAGAAAATTAAAAGAGCTATTTCACTAGGACATAGATAGGAATAGACGTAGACGTGAGTCTGTGAATTGCCCCATTAAAAGTTGAAAATGTAGACACAGACAAATGTGCTTTTTTGATTATTCGTCAACAGATTTCCGAATGGATGTAAAATTAATACCGACTGGAGACCGGCCTTTCTACCGTCATAAGCAAGCCGTAAACCACCCTTAGGTTGGGAAGACGCGATTTGAAACAGGGTCCGGCCACTTATCGAAGACTTAAGTCAAACGCTTAACCGAGTAAAACAAAACCTCACATCCTGTTGGCTTTGATATGTAAATTAATATACGATTTCGTAGGATGGCGGTGTTGGAAGGGACAGTGTGTAAATTTCTACAGTTATGACTCGTCAGGCTAGAGGCAAAGTCTTATTCGTCCCTTAACTAGCAAAGTCCGACGAGAGTGCTCCGCAGTAATGTTAGAAAAAAAAACTTCACCAAAAAATCTTCTAAAAAATGGGCATCCAGATAAATGCATTGAAAGAAAAGTGGAAGAATAGTCCCTGAATTTCGATGCGCAAACCATCGAGTGGAAAGAGCTCTTTCTTAAGCTTCTGGTCCGAGCACCCGGGCTGTCAAGGTCTAGTGTGAGTTCGGCTACAGAACGTGGGTATGCTGACCTTAAAATTCGCCTACCTTTTTTCCAAAAAAGCAAAGACTGTCTGCCTCTACAAACTTCCCACATTTACACCTTTACGGGTTTGTGTGCAATTGGCTACATTTTGTTGGGGTGTGAGGGGTGACAAGGGTCGCCAGGGATTAACGTTGCCGTTGTAGAGTCACGGCATGTGGGCACATTCACGCCATCGTTTATGGATTTGAGAGCCCATCATACGCGTCGATGGACATGGTGGATACTCCTACGTTGTTCCGCCTCGCTAGCACATAGTTCTTGTATTCGGCTGCACGGAACTGTGCCCTTTGCATCGGCCATAAACCGGTAATAGGTAGTTGATCTGCTGCGGCTTTTTAAGTTGTTTACAGGATGTCAGCGAACCTACAGTAGGTGAGCTAACTCATGAAATGTCAACCAAAATTCCGAAATGCGTTCTCGATTCAAAGAGATTAACTAAGTAGGGTTTTAAAACTAACCATCACGTAGCATAATTCTATAGAAATTCAGTTACCTCAGGACGCCAGCTGTCGATTAAACTTTTTTTCGGCTACACGTCAAAACTATACTCTGCAAAAACGACTGCTTAAGTAGCATGCAGTTTTCTCATTGATTTTGGGTGTCCCTAAAAGTGCAATTATATTTCACTGAAAACATGCACAAAAATATTCATTCTTTTGACTATTCGGTAGGAAATAACGTCCTCTACCAATTTCATACTCGAAGGAAGGGCATAATTCGGTTTTCAAAAACTTTTCCAATTACCCAATACTTTGAACCCGACCTGCGGTTACACTTGCATTCTCCAAACTACGAGCCGTATATTTTCCGCCTACGGAAAATCATATATTTCTCTATGGTATTATGAGAAGATTATACGGCGTTCAAAAATGAAGCAGTGGATTTGAGCCATATTGTTAAATTTACAAGCCACGCTGGTAAATGCAGAGACATGACGTTTTATGAACAGCCATTTCACACTATGAAAAAATCTCACAATTAGAAACTTTGCTAAAACCGAATTATACTTTTCCTCTGAGTATGAAATTGGAAGAAGATGTTATTTCTACCGAATGAGTAGAAGAATGAATATCTTTATGCATGTTTTCCATGAAATATAAATGAATTTTTAAGGGCATCGAAAATCAAGGAGAAAAATGCATGCTTCTCAAGTAGGCATTTTTTACAGAGTATAGTTTTTGCAAGCAGCCGGAAAGAAATTTGTTCGAAAGCCGGCATTCTGTGGTAACTGAACTATTAGAGTTATGCTGCACGATGATTAGTTTTACAACCCTACTTAATTAACCTTTTCGAAACGAAAACGCATTTCGGGATTTTAGCGACATTTCATGCGTTAGCCCACCTGCTGGACTTAGGCTTTTACTTGAGTGCATATTCTGTCCTATGCTTACAAAGGGCTTCGTTGGAGCGCTGCAGCTGAGGCGGCGAACGCTTATCTCAAACATTTGACGTCGAGGTTTCCTTGGGCTCTTTTATAAGTGGAATCTTTAGGAAAACGAATTTGGAACAAAAACAAAGGAATCCACAATGAAGGTGAAAAACTCCGGAGCTCGTCGGACAGAATTCCTTTTCGCAAGCTAGTGGTTTCGAGTCAAAGAGTACCAGGCCTTCAGAGTTACCGAAAACTACCCGGCTTTTCACTTTGGGCATGTCCATGTCTTTCTGACTAAAACTACGTAAGTGAAGTGTAATCTGTTGCAGAATGTCGAATACCGGTATAACTCAACCACTTAGGTCGGCTGCAGAAAAAACGCTTGTCCATTAGCCTCTACCCGTAACAATAAACTCGGCCATTGCTCTTATAACACTGTACTCACATTCTGCCTCCTCAGCTGGCTGAAACATTTGATTAACCATGTACTGATAGTCAACTTACGGTGAAATCTGGATATTCGGTGAGTTGGCCGACAAAGAGGATGTAAGTTGTGAGGGGGAGCAACTCCTCTTCTACTAGAATGGCGGCTAACAAGGAGTCCAGGATAAGACACCGAAATTCTACAACGCGACGACTAACAGTACTGACTGCACAAGGGTCAATTTCAGTAGAAGTCGTCAACGTCGAGTTATCCGTTGGCACTGAGAGTCCCACCAGGCCAAGCAGCTCCTGTAGAATGACTAGACGCCCTTCGACGCTGTCCAGGCAGCTACCGGAGTTTCTATTTGGATGAACCGGTTCTTGACCGAGTTGGATGGCTGAGGAGTCTTCGACGGCGAGCAAAGCCAGGCACTGAAACCCAAAAAAGGGAAGCTCAAAACTGGAATAAACTTTCAATCATATGAACCAGATTGGAAGTGGAGCACAGCTCTCTTGACTCCCAACGGAGAATAAGAGGAGAGAGAGAGAGGACTCACATGCCAAGCGGCGCGACGAACAACTGAAGAGGCATCTTTGAGACGGTAAGCAAACGACTGGAGGACGGCCTCAGCGATGTTGTCATCGGACGGGCCCAAACTGGAAGTGAAGCCAGCGGTTGGGGTCACACCCCCTGTGCTACCGCCCACGCTGATAGCATCGGTGACAGTTCCAGCGATCGGATCGGAAGTGCGTGACATTGGATTCACCGGCGGACAGCGAGCTTGGACACGTAACCGATCCACAATGCGACATTGAAGCCGCCAGCGCTCAGCCGAGGAGATAGAACGTACTGGGTGGTCAGATGATTTCTCCAGAGCTGATAAACCGCTGCTTGTGCTTTCCAGCCGGTTACGCCGAGGACGCAATACTGGGCAGCATATAAGTTAAAGATTGGTTGATGTCATTAAAGGAGGACGAAATTTTAAATTGTCCAATGAAAGCATGCAAAGGTGCAATAAACGCATGTGGAAATTTGTTTAACAGACGGCGCCACCTTTCTCATCCAGTTTTTCTGCAGCTACGTCTGAACATGCTTCCATAGGCTGAGAGGAGGGACCTTGTGAAGAACTCCTCTGACGAGGACGACACAGAGGCTGCGATGGTGGTGGCGATGGCGCAAGATCGAAAGAGGCGAAAGCCTGTTCATCGGCACAGTGGATACGGGTCGCTGTGTCGTAAAGGAGGTATTCAGAAAGACATTGTAGAGGCAAGGCCTCCATGCTGCAACCAACTGATTCCACTAGTTCAAGCAGCCATGGCTGAGGCAATCCCTGACCTAAAATGAGTACGGAGCCAGTTATTTAGCCTGTAAAACGCTAGCGCACTAAAAAAGAGACAAATTGTTCCTTAAAAACTGCATAAACAACCAACCTTGAGACCTGATAAGTTCCAACAGGAAATCTGGCTGGCGGGATGAGCACAGGCGGCGACGTAGACTCAGGGTTTCACAAAGATTGCGCAGAGTTGCTAGTTGTTTTTGGGGAGGACAGCGGCAGGCACCTCGTGGGTTATTACGAACCAGCTGACCAATCAGTGTGGATTGTTCTGATGTGGCAGGGACGGCAACGGACTTATCACCCTCGGACACGCCATCGTCCATCTTCGAAGCGAGAATACGTGATTCCAACTGAAGAATCAGCTGAGCTTCCATTTCTCGGTTCTAAATGTTAGGACAGACGCCCAAGCATAGGTTATGCGTTCGGATAAATA
>CACRXP010000387.1:408648-458854 GCA_902702965.1 Spirometra erinaceieuropaei | reverse complement strand
AGAAGATCAAAAACTTGGGACGCTATAGAACATACTCTAAGAATTAAGATAAGGGAGCCGACATACGCTTAAGACATTAAACCCGGGGAAAAATTCAGTGGTTGATAAACTAACAGAAAAAGGAAATGTTAGGTGTCACAAAGAGACGCTTTAAAAATCGATAGAGGCTATAAAAATGACTCTGATGGTGAACAACAGATTTGTCTACCTAAGAAAAGGGGCTGAATGACGGCATGAGGTAGTTTGAATGGGAAAGGAAAGAAATCCTACCAGACGTTCTGACTCCACCGCGTTCGTATCGCTGTTTTGGCCAAGCGTCAACGGCGGGTAAAAGAAGTTACTAAAAATAAAAAATTCTACGTAATACACGACTAACTTAGAAAATAATGGTAAAAGACTGGCAGAAAGTTTGCAAAGGAGGACAGCAGTAACCAAAAGATACTGACTTAGTAATAACCATTTCCATCAACCGTCGAACAGTGGGATAATGTAGCCACAGATGTGCGCCTGAAATTGGTAACAGAGAAAAAGAAATGGATGACAGAAGCGGTTTTAAACTGCAGAAAGCCGCACGATAGACGAAGATTCCGGGAAAATGAAGTCGATTTTATGCAAGAATGCAAAACAGTGTAGCGTTGCGTTTTATTTTTTAACTTCTTGGAGCCCTAGTCTTAAGTTCAAAAACGTCTCCAAGTCAATAATCGACTTACCTATGAGCGGTACAGCCATTCTGTGGGTACCAGTAACATAAAATAAATTGCCTCATTAAAGTGGGCTTTCCGATAAGCGGCCGTAGAGGAAGTATATGGTCAGGGTGGTTTTAAAGATCACAACAGCAGGCTACGGTGCTGTTAAATTTTGTTCTTGATACATACGCTACTAATAAATAAGTGAATTCCATTAAATTACCGCTTTGTCTGGTGGCGAAGCTCATTCTTTGAAAAGAGGCAGAAAGTACAACCGCGTGAGCCGGGATCTGCTTGAGTCATGGTTTACTGGCCCCCAGTCCATTAACAAGTGCAACGAACTTTTGCTTCCATACTCGGTGCTGACACTTCGCCTAGGCGGAGTAATTACCCACGCGGAGGGCGCACATGTGAACACTTGTCCCAACACCAGGGTCGGTGCGTCAGATGGTCGAGCAATCATCACACCAACATCCAACGCGCGTGATGAAATTGCAGCAATTAACGACGCGAATGTCGGCCATCAAACAATGATCACACCAAGTGCAACGATCCCGGGTGAAGGGGCAGCCGTGAATGTTCATAGGTATGCGGTAACATGGCGACTGCAGCCTATAAATACTGCAGCCCCATGTGCGTGAATCACCCGTATCTGCTGTTGTCTCTGATGATGTATTCGAGCAGGAATCCCATACGTCAGGCTAATAAAGCTCTTGTCCCAGTGGTCGTGTCTGCTTCTTCAAGAAAGTATAGTTGCTAGAAATGAGAGGCGGAAGTCTGCTCCTTTTTCCTTGATGTTGCATATAAGATGGGAACTACTCGACTATTAGAAAAAGATTCTTGCCTCTGCACTTTGGCAGTACATTTAATTCAAAATGCAATGATGTCAGTCATTTCATTAGTTTGGAAAACTTCCTTATCGATGTGGCGTCCCCGTGATTTATTGGTACTATTAATTAGTAGCAAAGTTTTGGGAGAGGAATTCATAGATGTCCCCTTCATATATCAACCTTGGGGTTTGTGGAACAAGGTGGCAAATGAAAGGCGAAAAGCAGTCAAAGGTCAAGAGGGAGAAGTGGAGCTTGCCGTCAATGAACTTGATAAAATGCAAGACGCACCGGGCCCGTCCGGACGCACATTTGAAAAATCGCCAGTAGTAACAGGGTGGTAAAAGTCACTTTAAAAGGACGTGAGAAGTTCACAGTTAGAAAACGTAATCTAAAAAACAGGCTAGAGGAAACACATACCGCACGTCTTTGGCAGATTGGCGGCTAACGCAACCAGAGCGAGTGACACTTTCCAGTAGGTTCCGCTATGGGCCAGCTCCGAGAGTTCACTGAGGAAGAAAAAACCTTGTTTGTTAAGGGGTCTACTTGCTGAGACAGTCCAGTGTGAAATAAAAAAAGCATCGTTACCTTGGCACACCCTGGCCGGGGCAGTATGCGCAGCAGGCGTACAGAAGATCAATCAACTGTTCCGGCTTATTAAAATTCGCCGGCTCGAAAGCTTAATACAAGAAAAGAAACTCAAGTTAGACAGGAAATTGTTAAAGTCATACTGTGGTGTGTGAGAGAGAGACAGAGAGAGAGAGAGAGGATAACACTCACAGCTGTCCATCGATAGGGCGGTCGCACGCCAAATAAGTTCACAGACAACCTCAGCAGCATCAGCGGCACTAAGTAGACCGCGATGTGATTCGAGACCGCATAACAGCACCTGATGAGCCAACTTCTCCGGAAGATTCACGTACGTTAGGAGAGAAACAAAATGACTGGCAGGAAATAGAGCGGAAAGAGAAAAAAATGCAGAGGGCACACAAAAAAATGAGGGGATCACTCCCCCCTGAAGTAGTAAATGAGCATTTGATCATTTAGATAGGGCTCAAGACCGAGTAATGGGATTCAATTGCCGTGCCTGCGACAGGCATACAAACAGGGAACAAAACACTCAAAGGCGAAAAGAACTTTGTAGAGCTTTAACATTTCATTTATTTTAAGGTTCGCGTGAAGCACCTGCTATGACAATTGCACAAGCGCTTAAATCTTTCTCCCAAAACCTCCCTCTCCGACTTCATGGCGCAGAAAATGGCAAGGCGGCAATAATGTCACCGTTGCGTGCAGATAAATAGATGTGGTTTGGGGTAGCGTTGTGTATCTTCAAAATAAAATCCCTAAATTATACATGTACATCCCCTCCAAACAAACAAGCTCCGTATGGGTGGCAAAGGTCACGAACAGGCAACCAATTACCAGGCCGAAGTCGGCCAAGTCATAATAGCAGTGACGAGGGACGACAGAGAATGCAGGTAGATTGATACAGTACTGTTTCGGTCTTATTTTGCCTTCATTCAGCCAATCATAACTCTGACCAACAGCTGGGACCAGAAACACAAGCATGCGCACAGACACACCTGGCGCAGTTGGTCCACCACTGGGATCTACCAGATGAGTCATAAACACTTCATCGAACCGAAGTTCATCAGTGCCTTGCCACCTGTCAGATCGAAGTTCATCAGTGCCTCGCCACCGCAGATCGAGTATGTATTCAATCATGAATGGGCGCACACCGTTCTATTGGCTCCCCGAAGCAAACAAGTTCCGTGTGTGTGGCAAAGGTCACGAACAGGCAACCAACTACCAGGCCAAAGTCGGTCAAGTCATAACAGCAGCGGAGGGACGACAGGTGTCTCGGTACGCATGCCTGTTGTTCTGGCCCCAGCTGATGGTCAGGGCTATGATTAGCTGAGTGAAGGCATAATAGGCTCGAAACAGTTCTGATCGATTAAGTACATTTTACGCTTCGACAGAGGGGAGTCAACCAAGCTCTACCGAATGTCAGAGCTAAATAAACCCGTTCCGGTGGGCCCATCTTTTTCTTCAAACCGTGAATCGTTGGCAGGAATGAAAAAACAGTACCAATTTCTTGACACTTAAAAATGCTGACTGTTTTGCATATTTGTCACACGTCTGAAGACGATCTGCGGAACCAGTGTCGAAAATTTGCGGAATAAAGTTTATTGCATTTCCCAAAGGACTTATTACTTTCTACTTAAACTTCTTGGGAAGCCCGTCTTTCAATACATATATTTTATATAGCATTACAAGCATAACAATTCGAATTTTACGAGAGTCAGAGTGGCAGTGTGTTGCAGACAGATTTTTATCATGAACATCTGAAATGGGAAACAGTATAGAAATGACTGTAAAAAACGGCCGGAGGGGTGGCAACCTACGTCTGGTCCTGTGAAGATGGCAACAGTTCATCGGCGGCATAGAAGTCAGAAAAATGGCAGCCACTGCCCATTTCACACTCGGAGCTAGAGACAGCGGCAGCCTGGTCAAGGGGTGCCGTGGCCTCGAGGAATAGGGCCCGACGCAGGAGGTGCACCAGTCCAGTGAAAGCGTCACGCGGCGAGGTGGGCGGAAAATGCGGTGCGCAGGTGGAGATCAGATGTGGCAGGAATGATTTGAACCAGCGAAGGAAGTTTAGACGCAATTGGCGCACACAGGCAAGGTGCTGCTTCATAGTTTCTGTGCCGCTACCTAAACAGGAGGGTATTACACCATAACTCGAGGATAAATGGAGAAGGTTAATTCCTAAATCTGTTAAAACGATCACAAAGGCGACTAGCCTCTCCTCTTCATCGTCATTAGCATAAGCGATTGCGGATCTCAAGGGCTATATTGCGAGTTTTTATGCCAGCATTTCTTCCAATGGACGAGTACAGTTTAATACCATCGTTTACTTTTCATCCTCAAATGCCTTAAAAAAACATTGCGTATTGGATGACTTCACAGCAGAAAGGCTTCATGGGCAAAAGCAGACATTCCTTACGAAAAGTTGATGTGAACTTATGAACAACTGGGAAATACTCTAAATTTAAGTGGCAGTCTCGAAAAAGCGAGTTTCCATCTTCGTAAAACGCAAATTAGAATCCCCTTTACCACTGTGTTAACCCCCCCCCCCGTTGGGGTATTGAATTTTTAACAGCCTTTACCATCTGACTGAAATACGGCAGACCCATGTAGTCAAATAAACATTGGGCACCACATAGTGATGCCTGAGGCCTTCCAGACGCAGAGGGCTTACGTGCAAGAACATCAGATCGATGCTAGACAGCAATGAACTCGAGGGGATGAAGGGGTGAGGGGGACACGCGGTCTCTTTAATCTTCACGAGGCACGAGCATCTCCGATGGCAGCTGAATGTGACGGCCCGCAAGAGATCATTAGTCTCAAACAGACATACACGCATACGGTCGAACAAACGTGCGCTGGTGGCAGCAAATATGATGGAAACAGACATTTCAGGGAGGTGCTGCAAAATAAGACATGACATGCTGGGATGGCCACTTCCGGTCAATTGTCTGTCATTGCCCAGTAGCGCCCCAACCCAGGCTGGGCACCTGGGTTTGGAGTCTGACCTGCTCGATGACAAAATGACTCAAGTTCTAAACCCAGACGCCCGGTCAAGTGGCTGATGACGACAAATAAGTCAAAAGTGGCAATTATCGTGTCCGTTGTCCCTGCCGGAGCAAAATGGAAACGCCCCATTCCGTCCTGCAACCATGACAAATTAATAAACACAACTACCCGGTGGTTAGCTCGCAGTTCCTGCCATCATGAGTACACCGTTTTCCACTGGCAAGTATAAATATTAATAATCTGACCGACCGGAGACTCACTCTTCTTTTTCGAGGTGGGTGCCTCATACCAGTTGAGGCGGGTAGCAGAGAGAAGTTGAAGTTGACAAAGGATATGAACTACAGCGCATATATATCGCAACACCAGAAAGGGGCTGAACCCCTCCTGTCCGGCCTTTTTGGAGGCTGTCAGAAGGCGCTGAGTAATATTTGCAGCAGCTTCGGGAAAGGTGCTGAAACCAGCCGTGCGGTCGAGGTGCAGCAGATGGTAGCCTAACTCAGCACAGGGTAGAAAGCCCGACGTAATGGCTGTACCGCCGGAAGTTAAAGACTGTGTATTCTGAGAGTCCGAGCCCAGGACACTGTTGAAACCAGCGGCTGCAGCCATACGCACCCACTTGGTAAGGTCGCGCAGAAATCGGCGCATGGGTGCCATCAGAGTCACGCAGTTGGCCACCATCTCGCTGTCCGAGGGATGGGCAAGAGAAAGGCTGTTATCCGCAGTGACGGCGTCCACAATGCGATCGTGCAAAATTTCGCCGAGGACCTGTTTTCACGTATTCGAAAAGAGCATGCAAATGGGAAAGAATCTGAGGTTGTCAATGGCTGGTAGTTTGGTATAGTAGTAAGGTAACGCATGGATATCACAGTCGCATAAAACGTACATTGAAGCACCTAAACACGCATATGCCCTTGGTGGGTCCCGACTGGGGAGCCGTGTAGTCTATGTAGCTTATACTGGCCGCACACAGTCAATAGCCATTTCCACTATTTCTGACCTAAAGTGAGACAGAGCTACATAAAGCACAGTAGGTGGGCTAGCTCATGAAATGTCAACCAAAATTCCGAAATGCGTTCTCGCTTCGAAAAGATTCACTAAGTGGGGTTGTAAAACTAATCATCCTGCATCATAATTCTATAATAATTCAGTTACCTCAGGATGCCGGCTATTGAACGAACTTCTTTCCGGCTGCATAAAAAACTATTTTCTGTAAAAATGACTGCTTAAGTAGTGTGCATTTTTATCATTGATTTTGGATTCCCCTAAAAGTGCAATTATATTTCACTGAAAACATGCATAAAACTATTCATTCTTTTGCTCATTCGATAGGGAATCACGTCTTCTACTGTTTTTATATTCGAAGGTAGGGTGTAATTCGATTTTTAAAAACTTTTCTAGTTCCCGAATACTTTGGAACCCGACCTGCCGTTACACTTGCATTCAGGGTTTCCAAACAACAAGCCGTATATTTTCCGCGTAAGGAAAACCATACATATCTCTATGGTATCAAGGCGGAGACTACATGGGGTTCGTAAAATTTAGCAGTGGATTTGAGCCATATTGGTAAATGCAGAAACATGACGTTTTACGAACGGACATTTCACGGTTTTTGAAAGCCGAATTATTCCTTTCCTTCGAGTAAAAATTGAAAGAAGACGTCATTTTCTACCGTCTGAACGGATATTTTTATGCATGTCATCCATGAAATATGATTCAATTTTTAAGGGCGTCGAAAATCAATGAGAAAAATGCATGCTACTTAAGAGTCGTTTTTTTACAGAGCATAGTTTTTGCATGCAGCCGAAAAAGAAATTTGTTCGAAAGCCGGCATCCTGGGGAAACCGAATTATTATAGAATTATGCTGCGCGATGGTTATTTCTAAAACCCTAATTAATTAATCTTTTCTAAATAAAAACGCATGTCGGAATTTTGGTTGACATTTCATGAGTTAGCCCACCTACTGTAAGACCTGACCTGTCAACTTAGCAGCCACATATCTTACTATGCTGCTACCTGTTATTCCCATCTTTTTACTGTTTTTATCTTGATCATAGTAAGTGGAGGATCTCTTTCTTGAAGATCTTAGGAAGATTCTTTCTAAGCAAAGCTATTCTCCTTCGCCATTCCTTCCCTGCGTCCCATCCCCTCTGTCTCCCTTCTCGAGCTTCCTGCTCCCCGTCCTCACTTGTCAAACACATCAGTATTCGAAGCGGTTAATTGGACGGTCTTCAATCTGCCCAAAAGTTCTAGAAATATCGGCAAGCCGACAGCCTCAGCATTCATGTGGCCCTCACTCGTGCGGCCTACCTCCTTCTGTACTCAGTACCCACCAGTGTCAAGACAACGGGAGACGGGTGCGTCAGCACCGGCTAGTCTGGTATTGGGTCCCTGTCTGCAAGTGACAGACACGTGCGTGGTTCCTCGGTACATACGAACCAGACTTCACTCAATGGGATATCATAAAACGGTGAGTCTTTATAAGGTCATGGTCAAGATAAAGCTACTGTAATAGGCCTGTGAGTTTCGAAGACATACTTATCCTCCAATTGGCTGTGTTCGAGGTCAAAAACTTCGAAAGTGATCTAACAGAGCAAAAGCCAGCCAATTTTACTACAGTGTGTAGAGGTCTTAAAAAAGGTCGACAGAGAAGATTCCCTATAACTAACTCACCTTAGCAACCTGCGACGGGAATCGCTGGTACAACTTCGGCAGAATCAAGGCGACGGAGGACGAGTGTCCGTGACCGACAGCCTCTGCGGCGCCAGCGGCTACCGATGCCACCGTGGCAGCCAGAAGCTCCGACGGACGGCTGTCTACGCCCGAAGATGAACAGAGGACCCTTATTGTCTCGCCAATAGAACGTGCTGAGGGCGAAGTGCTGGCATTCACTTGTGTTGGCGGAAGTGCTGAGGCCATTGTTTGTTGCTTGATGCCCGACTCGGCAACAGCTGACGTTGTTGTGGGTAATTCTCCGGCCAAACAGAGGGTAATCATGGTAGCGAGATTTGAAGAGTTGGCCAACGCAAGACGGCAAACGCTCTCTAGTACAGACGACTGTAAAAAAAATTGCAGCGTAAAATAGCGCAAGTAAAGCTGGGAGGCATGACAAATTGAGAACTCACTTGGATGTTGGATTTGAGCAACTTCAAACGAATTCTGTAGATAATCGTCACCATGACATCAATGTCGTAGGGCGAAAGAGCTCCAAGACGACAGTTAGTTGCAATGATGGCGAAGAGACCGGCCCCTAATATTTGTAGTTTCGGGTTCTAGGACATTCAAAGACCACGATCAATCAGGCAAAATAACTACTTTCAACAAATAATTAGCAAGGGTCACTTTATGTTCGAACTCACAGTCAGCCAGGGTTCAAGGCGCAGTGACGTAAGTGATCGAAGCTCGGGAATGCCAGCAGCTAAGCCAAGGGTTCGAATGAGGCATCTTGTATGAATAACCTCGCCACTACTCAACACACCAAGACTGGTGTTGGAGCTTGAATCAGATGCCCCGCTTGACGTGGAGACGACGGTTGTGCCACCCGAACCAGTCCGACGGGCTAGGGCTTCGCGCAGAGTGTGAACAATGATGACCTCGACGGCTGCACGGCTTGATTCAAAACGGGGAGAGACGAGGCGACCAGGTTCACCTCCATGCACGACCTTTAAGAGTTAAAAAGAGGTTTGGGGATATGTTTGCTCCCTGACCACTCGATCGTGTTTTTGCAAATAAAGTAAATGGGCACGCTACAGGATAGGCTTCGGAAAACAGCCTTACAATCTCTCCCCTTAATTTGTGTGAAAGGAAACGAGAATATAAGTATATACTAGAAGATTGCAAGAGAACGAAGTAAACTGGAAGTTGTCGGTCCAAAACAAAACTGCTTAAGGAACGATAAGGGCTTGATGGCAGTAAAAACAAATGTCACTTTGTCGTATTGGACACCGGCGAAGCAAGCCCACTACATCAGGCAAGGTAGGTCTATCAAACCCATCACTGAGAGTCGGCAATAACATAGTAACTGAACTTCAACGAAAAAGAACAAATGACTATATAGTTCATGGTTATGCTGTTAATAACACTGTTAGATATGACAAACCTTTGCTGTATTCGCAGAATGGCTGCCCAATACAGTGGTTATGGCGTCAGTGAGGTCATTGAGCATCGATCGGGCCGTAAGGCCGGAGTCTGAGGGACGCTGACCTTGATGTGATGGCGTGGTGAGGTAGAGGGCCGCCTGAACGGGTTGAGTGCTGAAACCGGAACCAGAGGAATTTCCTCCTGACCCCGGCGTGCCGGATGCGCCTCCACCAGTCGCTGCGCTACTACATAAAACGGTGAATAGACCCTTCGGGTCTCCTAGCACGGTGGGGAAGGCTGTTTCAATGTTGAGAACAAAGGCTTTGCATTCGTCCAGGTCTACCCATATACGATCGCCCAGACTGTCCTCCAGGTAAGCCTGAATCAAGTGCATAGAAGTCGAGGGAGAATTCGGAGGCACGTGGTGCGTACAACAGGCATGTGGCTGAGAACAAAACCCTTACCTTAACCAGTTTGGATGGCCACTTTTGCTGGTTGGTGAGAGCGACCATGAGGAGGTTAGAAGCAAGTACCTAGAGGGGTTTCACGGGAGAAATAACAGTGTTATGAGGGGATCCGGATGAAGGGGAAAGTGAAAAAAAGAAAAAGGTACGTACATAAAGACCCCTGGATCGGGCAGCGATGGTGGCAACGACAGCCGGGGGAAGAGTTGCATTAAATCCACGCGGTGCATGTGTTATTAGCTCCGTCAACTGATCTTGGATAGCGGGGCGAGAAAAAAGAGAGGGCTGACTGCGCCCCAAGACCAGTAGGCCGAGAGAGAGAGCTGCTGGAAGCCGAGAGGATGATGCGGAGGCGCCAAAACCGCTGGGTCTGGACGAACCTAAGCCCAGAGTTTGGACGGACTGAGAGGAGCGGAGGTGACTGAAAACGGACAGTAGGACAGAGTCCGCCTCGGTTGTGTTCCCACTGGAAACCAGAGCCTCCACTCGCGAGACTAGCTCGGCAGGGTTAACTGGCACACATGGGACGCAAACATTTAGGGGAATTAGTGTGATGAACCAAAGCTAGATAGGTTCTCCTTACGAGCCTGATGCTTCGACTGCATAAGGATATATTTAAGGTGGCTTGTACGTTTGATCATAGAAGATTACTATTATCTTCGCATTGATCAACTGCGTGTGACGTCGCTGGTGGCAATGAAAACTTTTGTGTCAATCCACGCCCTCTTTCCATTTCCAGAATGACCCAGTGGCGAAACCGATTCCAGATAACTAGAAACGAGATTGGGTGCATCGTTATTAACGACAACGACAAGGGATACTGAAATGACCATTTCTGGCTTGTTAGCCGTCGTCAGCCAGTCATACTCAACCCCGAAGTACGGAACACTCGAGGCTCGAATTCGCGACAAGTTAGTTAGAAGTCCACGCCTCTAACCACTGGCTCACGAGCCCGTTGCCCTGCCGGTTTCGATCGGAAATATACAATGATAGGGGGCGCTCACCAATCGTTCTTACGGAACTCACTCGTTCCGTTGTGCCTTACGGGCTCTCTCTCGAGCCCAACCAGCAGCCGCACAGCGGCGCATGATATAGGCAGTATGTTATTACCGACTGGCAGTGTTATTGACTGACAGAGCATTTAATCCACATCTACCTTGTGACACACAGATGTTGGCTCTTCTGTCGGGACCGAATCAGTCGTCACATTCTCGGAAATTTTTTCCTGCATAAACACCCCAGAAAATACGTATGGCAAATCACCTCATGAACCTAGAGATAAAGTCGGCTTGGAAATTATCAAGTTACGACCCTGAAGATACCACCATATTTTACATTCATACTAGTCAGATTATAAACGGAAATATGTGCAGGATCAGCCTGATGAAATAAAGGACCTAAGACAAAAGTAAAATATTAGCTTCTGCAGAACCCTCCCTCCTGAAAGTTAAATACAGAAACACTACCGAAATCACTTGTCCTGGTACTGACCAAAGTAGTTAATGACATTGGCTCGCCGCAAAGAAACTGGGGGATGTCAACTTCATGAGGGAAGGAAAGAAATCAAGAAAAAAAATCAAAAATGAGGACCCGTCTTTTGGTTAGTGAACTTCCTGAAAAAGGACGCAGAAATGCCCTCGAAAGACTGAGGTACAAGAATTATGTACGCGGTTTAACTGTATATTACAATGTTAGGGCAACTGCAGAAGGGAAATAGCTGGGAAGTGAAATTCTCAAAGAAAAGAGGCTAGGGCAGATTGAACTACCTCTTCGATGTTTACTGAGTGCATCCGCATCAAAGTAGGGGGCATATCACCCTCAAACTTTCGCCAAATACAGAACTCCCATACAACTCAAGTTGCAACAGTGCTCATCTTGTACGCAGTAGTTCGTCCTAGTTTTCGGCCGAACATGCACTGAGCTCTAGATATATCTGGGTGGACAGTGGAGAAAGACCTCTTTGGGGTTTTTTGCAATGCACTTTTGAACTGACAACTGCAGAATCTCAAGAAAAAGTGGCACAGGCTCATTCTGAAGACAACAACTATTATCATAGTAGTTCCAAGTACAGACAGCTATCGATACAAAAACCATATGCAATTTTACTGAAGCTTCAAAAATACGTCACAGATAAACTAACCTTCCTGGACATCTGGTCGGGGCTTTTTAATGGGAGGGTTACCTCGGCTGACATCAGTTAGCGGCCGTCTTGACTTGCCACCTAAGTTTGAAAAAATCACCAGCACGAAAGAATTTCTTACTCAAGGATATTAATGTGCCGCCTGGAAGAGTATCTATAATAAAAGAATGTGTAGCTTTAAGTTCTCCGTACGTGGAACAAGGACTTCTGCAATAAATGTGAAAAAATATGCTAACGAAAATGCCCTAGGTCTAAGGTGCAGTCAAGGCAAGTCGTCGAAGTGAAATTAGAAGAGACCTCAAGAAAAGTCTCAAAGGCACAAGTTGACTAGGATATGGAAGTCTGATTAAAGGAACCTACTGTGGTGACGAGAAGGGATAAGATTTAATGGGCACCAGAGCTTATTAAACGCAGTGGGATTGTATTATTGTAGAGCACAGAACAAACCCCTCAGTTAATTCCTACACCTTAGTACGCTAGCTTTCCATTGAGAACTTTCCCAGCCACGTGTAACTGTCGCTGTCGAGGAGAAATAATTCAAGGTTACTTTTTCATCGTCGACCGGGTCTTACGAGATGTCAATTCAGTTTTCTTAGAAGGGTCGGAAAAACGCGTAGACTGCAGGGTCACATACGAGTTCACATTGTCGGGTGGTATAGACTAGCTGTTCTGTCCACATAATTGCTGAAAACTTCCATTATTTTGGTTTAAGAATGACTGCAAGTTCTAAGTAATTTGAGTCGATGTGTATGACTTCGAAACCTCACGCTAATCAACCTGTTCCGATGATCGCACGTTTATATTCTTTCCAGAAAGAACCTGACTCGCATATCCGCCTGAACTCGTGCGTCGACGTGTTTTCAAGGTTTGCAAACAGTCATATATTGAAATTAGGCCGCAAACCTGTAAAAGATTCTATGAGACGGCGTTTCAAATTCTGAAGATGCACTAATAAATAAAGACAGGCAAACTACAAAGACGAGAAGGACCGGACAGATTTATTCTGACCAGCTCTTCATCAGTGTTCATCCATAATTCAATCTTCAGTCTGCATGGTCCGCAAAGTGGGTCCAGATCTATTCGGTCATTGAGTTAAACTTTGCCACTCATACCTTAAACTCATCTCTGTAGCAGCGATCCGAAATATTCAAGGTAACTTGAAAGTGCCGTACCAATAGGCCTATTGAAGAAAGGAACGTGTTCATTCTGTCCTACCTATGAACACTACCTCGGAGCCTTAAGGGGCGATTAAATATTGGAAATGTTTACTTGCTGCAGCTCTAACGGCTGCCACTGATGAAGATCGAGGGAATGAAATAAAAATAGGAAATCGTTCTTCTTCTAGCAATCGAGTTTGTAAATCATCGCTTTTATGTGATGTATAGCGTATGACATATTCCGTAAGAAAAGTGAAGAAAGCATTGGTCTTTTGTTATATGTATTGTCGGACGAACATCTCAAATTCAGAATTGCCAAACCAGGATGATCTATTTACTATGAGTAACGTGCTTGCAGAGGACATAATTACTTGAAGAAGCCTGAAAGAACGAAACTTACTGCGTACAATTTTTTGGGTAGCCAGTTATCGATGGAAAGAAGGTTAGCTAATTAGATTTTGTCAAGAAGGTTGCGAGACGTGTGGCAGGATCGTTAGCGGAACGTCGGCAGGGCACGGTACACAAATAAATGTGAGAATGCCTCACGTAAACTTATGTGAGTAAAAATCGCTAAATTACTTTATTCTCATACGAGTACAGTGGATATGAACATAATGAACATGTGAACATAATCCTCTGGCTTGCTCTTCGTTGTGCTCAAACGGGCAATTTAGGATTGCAGGGCGGGATGCGTCCCAAAATTACACGCGTTTTACACAAAAGAAGCATGATCAGACACTACAGGGAAACTGCAGTGTTCTTTACATCCTTACCTACCAATCTCCAAAGGGTGCTGGAATAATATCAAGGGAACCAGCAGGATTCATAAATCGCGGGCGGCGTTCGTTATACGGAAAACATGTCCTCGTAATAAGCTATTTAAGTAGCTACGTCGGTGATCAGGTCATTCGAAGGGAAAGGAAGCGGGGGTTCCCCTGAGAATTGGGGTGAATCTTTTTAAACGTGACTCGAGAAAGGTGTCCAAGAAGTTCAGCATACGTGACGCTTGTACCCACAACAGAGAGACAGTTGGACAGTTAATCACGAATGTGTGTGCAGCAGGAGGCCACGAGGGAGTAAGAAGCAATACTAGGAGGACAATTCCCATAGAGAGTGGGTAAAGTCGTGAACTACACATACAGTACTTGTTTGCTCCCATGAGCTACTATGATCATAGTAGTTACTATAGTAGCTCATGATCCTGTTATACCATAAATGGTAGTCAAAAAGTGTAGTGGAAAGGTGGAAGAGGATAGCAATAAGCAAGCAGAAAAAATTAAAGACCGAAACACGGTGCCGAAAGAAATCTACGCATGATAACACGCTGATGAAACGCATGATAGGGTTCCCTGGATGTACTTCTAAGGATATATGGAATTCTAAAATTACCAGAAGCAGGACGACTAACAAAAATGTAGTAAAATGTCACCCGGGCATTTAACGTGTGAGTTAATTGATTGAATGCATAAAATTGGCATAACGAAATAGAAAACACAGCTCACTCTTTCTTGATCCCCTCATAATTTCAGAGAATGCGCTTTGGCCGCGAAGTTCAGAGCAGTTTGTTTATGAGGTTAAACAATCAAAAAAATTCATTTTCCCCTTAAGAATGCGTGTGAACAGTGATCTTTTAAAATATGACACGGAGGTTATCCTATTAAGACGAGTGTGACGGAAGTGGAGAAAGGTGAGTTTGGAAGCGAACATTTTATTCTCGGTCCGCGGATAGCAGCGGATCCCTTTACTCATCAAATCTTACCTGCTTTTTGGAGTTCAAGCCATTCCCCAACCCTCCGGCTAATGGGGCACCAATCAGGGCGGGCATTTTAGAATATTCTGAACTATGGCGTATAGCATGTTAATTGGTCATTTCTCACGATGGATCCACCTGGCAGAATCTTCCCGAATTTTTCGACCGCACGCGTGAGCAAGGGCTTACGCATATTCAGTACAGCAGCGCATCCTGATCGGCCGACTGATGCCACGCGTATAATTTCCAGCCGGCTTTGACTGCTGTGAAGCGCGTGGTCGCCTGTTCATTTTTCTCTTAAGCACGATTACATTGTGGTTCTCGTCTCCGTAACACATCTGTTTTTCGAAAGAGGACTTCATATCTTCTCCGCCTCGAGACCACGACGAATCTATTCGATGGTTGTGTTTTCTTATGACCCCTGCGTACGGGCGGTTGTGTTTGCTTTGTGTCTGTCTTGGGGGATGGGACCTCGAGGGTGTCGTATAACAAAGTGAGGTTTATTGTAGGTCTGTGTACATTTTCGATGTTTTTCACCACATTTCCGCCCACGCCTTACATTTTCTGTATTGCACTTCCAGTATACTAAATTATACAACCAGTTTTGGATTGCGCTGACGGGCTTGTTTTGTCCGCTTGCTGCGTGGTGTCGTTGCTCCATTGCTTGCGCTCATGAGCCCTAATCGTTTTAATCAATTGTCACGAAAAGTTTTTATTTCTCTGTCGTATCTCGTCGGACGTGTACTTACCCAGACGATAAGCACTACTAGCCGATATGTGATCGTGAATTTCTGGATATTACAGAGGCAGTTTTCACTCTACTACAACTGACATTCGAGACGTCTTCTTTTGCGCGAGTTTATACAAAAAATTACTCTTCCCGTTTTTTAATACTTTTTGTTGGCATTTCTGCAAGAATCTTCACGTGTCCCACCGAAAGTTGAGCTTTTGCATACTTTTCCCCCTAGTTTTTATTATCGTTTACACTACAAAAGTTGCCAACCTGTTCTTCTGAATTCACGCCCCTTCACTTTACCACGACCGATAACGAACCCAAAACAGACTCCCTAGACATTAGTATCCTTTCCTCCAAATGGTCCTTATTTACGCCGAACAGTTCCGCATATGATTTCGGCATATTAGGGCAGTTGTTTTGACGAACCGTATTACCAGAGCACGCACACGTTACTGATACGTGGTGCAGAGCCCTCCATTCGATGTCGCCGTTGATGTCAAGTAACTCCTCAACCCGATTCCTGTATAGTTGCTCAGGGAACTTTTAACCTAAGTAGGATTGGGAACCAAAAGTCCTCTCAGCTTAAGCGACATATGCGTTCCATGCTCGCTGATCGTCCTACGGATAAATAACCAATTCCTATGAAACCAAACTTGGTCATGCATGACACAAGCACCCCTTTGGGGAATTTGGCCAACTTCATATCCAGGATCAAAGAGTGTTATCCAACCGATGGGTCATGTGCTAATTTTCAGCAGACATCGGTTCACAAAAAAATACCGATGCAGTTGCTACTTCTGAGCCAGAAGGCACTCCATTGCCAGAATTCGACACTCCCTATGGCGAGCTGCCATTATGCTGCTACATGTCGTGACGAGTCATTGATAGTGCTCAAGGGGCGCCATAATAATCCTATTCTATTTTAAGGCCTCAAAAGCGCCGACCAACCCTCAACGCGATAATAAAGAGGACTTAAGGGACACTGTATGCCTTCTGCGCACCCAAGTGAGCATTATGTGCTCCGCCTTAAATGGTCTGCATTCGACCCGAAATCAATCATATCTACGCCGTCGTTCCACGTCACGCGGGCGGCTCTCACAAACCTATGGTCCGAAAGCACGCAAGTTCATTCCGTCATGTACATTCCTGCAAGTGCCACCATTGCTAAACGATCACGCAGGCCAGTTATGGCAACGAACGCTGCTGGCCAGCTGCAACCCAGTTGCCTCTCTCATACCAATGACAAGTCAAGCGTCTTCCGTTTTCTTGTCGATACCGGTGCTAAGATTGGTGTCCTCCCGCCTCATAGGCGTCACCGTCTCAAACCTTCCCAGCTTTCATTGCAGCCTGCCAACAGCACATCCATCAACACCTACGGACAACGCTTGCTCACCCTCGGCATCGGTCTCCAGCGACGTTTACAGTGGACCGTTTTGCAGTCCGAACTTCAACCATCTATCATCGGGATGATCTCCTGTCACATTCTGGCCTCGCAGTCAACCTGAAGCATCGCAAGGTGGTCGACACCACAAATAAGCAATTTAACGTTCGTAATTTCACTCCTTTACCTTCAGGCGAGACTCACTTGACCATTTCCAGTCCGCCCTTCGCTGACATTTGAAAGGACCGCTTGCCCATCTCCAAGCTCTGTCATTTCACCAAAGAAATTCGGCGTGCGGTCAAACACCACATGGTCACCACCCGACAACCTATACACGCTCATCCGTGCAGACTTCATCCAGAGAAACTCCCAATAGAGAGAAACGAATTCGAACATATGATTCATTTGGGAGTTGTCCGGCCTTCTTCCAGTCCATAGGCCCTAAGGTATCCACTGACGACTGGGGACCATGCGTTGCCTATCGTAGTCTCAACAGATCTAGCGTCCGTGTTCAGTATCCTAGTCCCCATATCCAGTATTTCTTTCATGTGTTGGCAGGAAAGACCATTTTTTTCAAAAGTGACCTCGCGGGAGTATACTACCAGATGTCGGTTGCGAAAAGGCCACCCACAAGACCGTCATCACGACGCCTTTGTGGTTGTTCGAATTTTTTGCGCATGCCCTTCGATTTGCGCAACGTGGCCTTCCTCCAGAGTTTTATCGATGAGGCCTTGCGGAGCCTCGTTCACGTTTGTCTATATCGACGAATTACTGGTCGCAAGCCTTTCGGGATAAGCAACATGCATCGCACTTTTGTCAAGCATTCGATTGTCTCCAGTAACGCGGTTTGCAACTCAACGTCGATAAACTTCTCCTTGGCGTCAAATCTATCGATTTCTTTGGTCACTACGTCGACCAGCATGGAATCACATCACTTCCAGAGAAAGTGCACAGCATTATTTCTTCCCCTGCTGCTGCTGAGACGCCTACGCAGCTGCTGTGTTTCATCGGTCTTATCAGTTCCTACCGATGTTTTATCCACAACTGTGCGGCCACACTGGCTCCCTGAACAGATCTTTTGAAGACGAAGGCTAAGCCGACTGAACTTTCACCGGCAGCCCACAAAGCTTTTGAGGCAACCAAGAAGACTCTTGCTGGTGCCACCATGCTGCACCATCTCAGCTTCGACGTCCATTCACAGTTGATTGTGTCCACTGACGCTTCCAACAATGCTGTGGGTGCAGTCTTGTATCGACGGATGATTAAGCGGTTGCAGCCATTGACTTCCTCCAAAATTGCAAAAACAAGCACCTGCTTCATATTATGCATTTAACTTCTAAGATAAACTATATTAAGACCAAATTATATAAAGTCGCCCTCATCGTCTAAACGTCCCGTCATGATGGCATGTATGAATCCACGCCGGTTATCGGTTGTCGTTCATCTTAACTTCGCCCTAGCTCTAGCCATACTGTGGTACGTAATCTATTGCCTTTGTGATGTGTGATATTACTGTCTGTGCTAATTACGGGAAGTGGGAATGCATTAAAAGGCGAGCTCCCCTGCGCATTTTTTGGAAGATTAGGCCAATTGGACCACATCAGCCCTTGCCACACCATGGCCCAACCTTGTAGCCCAATTGTAGCACAACCTAGCCCAATTCGGTCGGGCTGGGCTGGGTTGGGCTGGTGCTGACAGGGTCTGTACAAGGAACGATCCGTACTCAAATCTAAAAGAATTCAGTTCGTTGGTTTGATTCGCCTATAGGACAAATGAAAAACACTGCTTCCGTGGAACCGATGTCTCCTGTTTTTTTTTCTTAATTGCGGTTAATCTTGTCCTGACAAGCAGTTGGAGCTGGCTGCCTGTTCGATAGGATATATCAGACGTCACGTAAAATGGTGGCCAATCGCACAAGTGTTTTATAAAAAAGACAAGTAGTCTCAGGAGCAAGGTAGAATGCTGATATCCGCATAAAGTTTTCTAATTCCTATAACTCAGACGGCTATGTTTGTGCAACGGAAAAATACTAGTCAGTTATTAAGTGTGGCGTCTACGTAGTTCGGACCTCGACCCATTTCCCCTCCTCATATGCTTAAACAACTCGAAGAAAAGTATGGACGGCGAGACGGCCAGGTACGTGAGATATTTTGAGGAAGATCTGAAACTGAATGCGCCAGTAAAACAGGAAAACAGAACGCATGCGTATATCTCAATGGCAAAGTCTGGAATTCGATTCTTCGAAGTACGTGGTCCTAACATGAATATTAAGCAAACGTGTATTTGAAACCACAACAAAGCACAAGCCAGATTCTCTTGAAATAAGCTACGCGGGAATTGCTCTAGCCGAACACGGGAACCACATTAAGGCATGCGTCAATGGGCTGCGTGCCCGTAACAAAATCCATACACGATGTTGTAAAACACTTAGGCGCGAGCTCACGCCGTGACAGTCTCCTGCGTCATCTCCCACCACTGGTCTTCTTGACTGTCGTAACTCCGGGCTCGGTCGGGCGAAGGAAGAGGGAGTGCGGCAGGTGCTGCGCAAGCCTATCATCAGTATAATCTACGCCAGACTTGGGTTCACCCTGTTGTTGGTCACACATTGACGATCATCAGACACGACGTTCAAATGATCGAACTGCCATCCATCATCTAGGGAAACAGATGGCATCAGACGGGCCTGAAATTTTTGCCTTCCGTAACCCTAGTTCCGACTCTCAGTGCTTTATTGAGATACAATTTGAACTGAAACTCCTGTGGGAACTATATAGGCTCAGAAATCTATCACCCACGTCAATAACACGCAGCCCTGCCAGCACATTGCCCCTTCATAGGCGGGGCTGGAAGGGGCTGGGTGGGGCCAGAGCCCCGCCTGCCAGCACATGGCTCCTTTATAGGCGGGGCTGGAGGGGGCTGGGCGGGGCCACAGCCCCCTCTGGATTGATGCATTTTGAAGCGTATTTGCATCAAAAGATATGTTTCAAAAGCACTACTCATTGTACCTTCTTTGGCATTAAAAGGAGCTTATTTATCAAAATTGGCTTATAAATCATGGAGAAAGCATCCGTTTACGCCCACTGAATGTAGCTGCGGATGGGCACAATATATTGAAGTTTTGTTTAAGTCCCTCATTGCTTAAACTCTTATTTGTCCACCGGTTTACAATCTGTGTGTGTTATTAATTCGTATATTTGACAATGGGGACGATATTTTAAAGTGGTGCCAAAAGTGGGCTGGGATGTGGCGTCCCCTGCGCATTTTTTTTCGCTGGCGGGGCTAGGCGGGGCTATCGCGTTGCATGCCCCGCCACAGCCCCCTCCACAGCCCCGCCTAGCCCCCTCATAGCCCCCTCTAGCCCCGCCATTATTGAGGGGGCCAGGCGGGGCTAGGCGGGGCTGGTGCTGGCAGGGAGCGTAGAACAAACAAGTGTGGTCGGTAATTTTAGAAATCAACTTATTTTGAAAAAAATTCGTGCTCTAATTTATTTAATTTATAAACCGGATATTCCCACTTGTTATTTAATTTAACCTTCGGATTTTCACTGACCTCGTGGCATGTGAAGGATAAGTTGTATGCGTACGCGCGTCTCAGGTCGTTTCATCGCGGTTTCGGATACCGAAGAGTGTTGGTAACCACATCAACAGCATATAAATATGACTGCGTTCACAGAAGAATTCACTGAGAATCTATGTTTGATGTCAAAGTACGCTTTTAGTTTACCAAAAAAGGATGGGTAGTAGCAGAGGTAATTAGGATATATGTGTATATTATCAGTGTGAGCAGTGGAATTCACTCGAAGAGGACAGTGGAGAAACCAGACTTTTGAAAGCGATAGCCGAGAATAGCTGAAGCATATAGCTGGCAGTTACGATAGAGGAAAAATGAAAAAAATTATTTTTCAAGCGCAAAGTCCTTCAAATATTGAAAATATGGCCCAATAATTCCCATGCCTACCTGAATGGCGATATTAATAAATGAAGTAAATGCATCATCAGATTTGGCCACTCAAATATCGAGTTCAGTTAAGTGGTTAAGCTCAAACGACATGTTAGCTCTCTGAAGTTATTCGAACACATAAACCATTGACTGTTACTGATGAGCAACATCAACATCATTATACAGCGGCATTTACTAAAATTCACCAAGATAAAACGACTAACAGCCACTATAATGAAAAGGATTTTTGGTCCAAATGCGCACTATGGCATCTACCGTCAAAGCTCATTGCTAACTGTTGTTCTACTTAGCATAATGAGGGCGTATGAAGACGTCGTTGCCCCACTGCGAGGACACACTGACTTCGCGTGTGAAAAGATCTATAAATCAAAATCGCATTTATGGTTTTCTGATAAACTGATATTCCATCATCGAAGGCCGCAATAAATTGTCTTCGCTAAACAAATTTCATCGTTTTTTGAGCTCCACAGGGTCATTTCAATTTCTGCTGGGTGAATTCACCGATGCACGGTCTATTTTCGGTTGCCCTGTGTTGACCTCTTTGATCTTGGGCCAAATTCATTAAATGGTGTTCACAGGCGTCATTTAACGATGTGTGCTATTCAACAGATGCCAAAAGAAAAGCATGCGAAGCATTGTTATCCAACAGTTTCTCGGAGCCCACGACAGATTTGGTGGCCAGCTAAATGATAGGCAACTGACAAAATGGGTAGGAAATCTCTCCCAAATTAACACCATCACCTTGACAGTTTTCCACGGGTTTCAGCAGAGCGCATACTGTCAACGCCAGAGGACATGGCAGCGAGCCACTGACAGACTCGCAGACTTCTTATTCTTTCACAATAACTACAATGTATTTGGAAAATGCGTCTAAGAGTTCATTCTAAACCTTGCCGAATGCATTACCAGTGATTTCTCCTCACCAATATACGCCTCGTGCATACCTTTTATTCACACGGGTAATAAGTCACCTTATAATAAGCATGTTTTTCTATGGCGAAGTGTGCCAGTTTCTGCTTGTAGCTACCCTTGTTGGGCACTTAACGGGGATCTCTATGTCGCATAGCATGAACTTAACGATGCTGGTGTATGTCCTATATAACTTGTCGTGCACATCAACACTGTACTTTTTTGCAAACAGCTAATAATGTCTTGTAATTCCATGTAGTTGATAAGTTTACTTATGAGCATTTTGCATCACTCTTGCCACTGTATATTAGATAATTCCTCTACTACGTGAGTTATTGCGAAGGTAATGTACTTACAAAGCAACCATCTACAATCAAGCATTTTTTGGCGGGACTGGAGAGGAATATCGTACTGAAGGTCAAGTATCCAGGCCCTTCAAGTCTCCCTTCCGTCCTTTTGGTTTTTTTACTGGCAGTGTTGGCAATGTAGAGAGGTCAGCGACCACGAGGAAAGACAGCATACTGGTTACCCACCTAGACATATGCCATATCACAAGCTCCATATTGGATTGGGTTACAAATGATGTTTCCGTCATTTTAAAAAGCGCAAAATCCAGTTGCCGTTGCCGTCACAAGCTTAATCCTTCCATTTCGCCTCATTATGGCAAGTAATCCAGAAATAGCCACTCCAGTATCTCCGCCCTTGTTGGCAAGGGAGTGGGGTTGTCTTGGTATTATTTACCATGTCTCGGAGATGGCCAAAAATTATCGGCCGACCGGTAAATTCACTGGATAGAAAGTAGATAGTGGATCGAAAAGGAAGTCATCAATGCAGTTGGCGGCGAAATGTACGCACCATCGCAGCAGAAGACAATATCTGCAAATTCGATACCGAAAAGTTTTCTAAATTAATCTGAATTGAAAACAAAGGCCATGGCTCTTCTAATCAAACTTAGTCTCTGCCAACATTAAGTGGATCTCTAGTCCAACACTGAGGACGCTGTTGGATGATCAACCGCTCGGGCCTCGAATATCGGTGTGCTGCCAGGGTATCATTGCCTGATTACAGCGACTAAGCCAGAGATGGTTATTGCGGGATTCCTGTCTTTGGTGGTAAACACTTGTTAATTGTTAGTGGCCATGTAACCTCCAGCGGGACCTGTAAACCTTCAACCCAATGACAAAAACGTAAATTGTCACTTAGGTCTTGCAGAACAATCATTGTAGCGTTCAAAGAATGTTCAACCTCAACCGATTAGGACGTGATTTCCACTGGCAATTTCTGCAAACAGCGTTTGACGCTGACAGCAGGCTCGATTTACCCAACTCAGAAACTCTTAACCAATCCTTGCTTCAAACATCTATGCGGTCAAGGTATTCCTGGTAACACTTTGTTATCTTTATCACACCATAATCTTGCTCTTACACTGATCCGAATGCGTCATAAATGAAGCATTTTCTCAACGAAGCAAAAAATTCCGGGGCGGTTGACGGGTTGTTTCTAACGCGCAGTCTAAATGCACACCAGATTTTGGGGGTATTCACCTGTGTCTATGATGCCAATGATTATAGCACCTTCAACCTAGTCGGAGGTGACTACCGATTCGCAGATTTGTTCACCAGGCTCCGGTCCCTAGGGGTTGAATGTCTGAACTAGCCTTATCCCAATCAGACAACCTTCGGTCTAATCAAAGGATGTAGCCATCTATTGTTACAAGTCCTTATTAGACTTTGGGTGACCAATTTCAGGCGAGAGCGTGTAAACATTGGAATTTCGACACGCGCTTCATGTGTTGCAATAAACAATTGGACGAATTATGAAATGCTTTTCATTAATTTAGGCAGAAAGTCCACGCGAAATTACATCAAAAGATTTAAAAACCTACGAAGACGATTTGAAATTCCTTATAGAGTCCTACATTTTCACTGTGAATGCAAACCACGCACAGCATTTGTTTTCTCTCTATAAAATCGACGATCACAACAGTAACCACATTAATTGTCTGCCAAAGGCGACACAGAATCTTTCATACTGCGCGATAAAACATCGGGATAGTTGGAAAGAACCTCGCCGTCTAAGCTGGTTATCTTGTATTATTCTAAAAACTGTTGGAAAAGCATAGCTTAAGAGCGCGGCGGTAAAGTCTGTTGTCCAAATAACGTCGCGGCAGAAATTAAATTAGAGGGTAGAAATTCCGAACATAATTTACGATTTACTTTTTCTAAAGCTTTATACTAAGTGTCAAACATCAGGACAATAGATAACTGACAAGCCCCTGGGCACTTAAAACGAGCTGCAAAAGTCAAGCACATAAAACCAATTCGCCGTGGCATGACCAAAATCGCAACAAAAATTTGATCGATGTTTGAGAAAAGGCAAATGAAAATCGGAGATCTATTTCAGAAAAATCCGAGACAATAATAGCATCATATCAGTTTCACTGGTAGAACAATGTCCAGTGGGCCTTAGTAGTCGAACCTCCTAAATAAACTGTCAATTAACCGTGCATTTGCGCAGACATAATGTATGTGCAAGATTCGCTCTGTAGAACATGCCTGGCGCGTTTTGCACAATTTTTATTTTTAAGAACTAGCTCAGAAGCTAATAAGAGGTCCCTGGATCCTGCAATTTGTACTTTCTATCACTTCCATGCTGAATTTATCATCAGAAAGGGTCTAGAAAATTCGACTTTTCCTTTAAAGCCGTCGAAACTTCAGCTGGATGATATTTCCGCTTCTTCACATTAATGTAAAACATCAAATGTGTATGTATAGACCGGATATGCCTTTGTTGCTCTTTGTGGTTTTTCAAAAGATCCTCAGGCCTCTTCTAACATTTTCGAGGGCTATGAGTCTGTTTCACGTTCTTTACATAATGTGGATACGTAGTATCCTATCGTTACATGCAGCAATAGTTTATTTACATCCATGCATCAAGTACCAGTCATCCGCTACTGTTCCCTTCCTCGTTTTATGTTCCGAAAAAAAGTTCAAATGATTCAGCTTAATGCCAGTGGTTTTTGCAGGCTAAATATAACTTTTTTAAATAAACGTCCTTTCATTAAATGCTTGCTTGCCACCTTGTCCGCAGTCATTTACTCAGTTCAGCATTTTGAATCGAATGAGGGTAAATTAGTCTCATAAGCAAAGGCACCCTTACGAGTTCCATGACCTTGCGTTGGTAAATAGACGTCCGTGTGCGTGAGCAGAGACTTTAGCATGCGGGCAGCTATCAGAGGGCGGCTAACGCCTAGTATTCATTATGGCTCCGGGTTCTTGTTTCGGACCGAGGTGAAATTGAAATAATAAATGCTGAAAATACTATAGGATATGTGCAAACTGAGACAACTAATAAACACATGACGCTTGGAGTCTATGTCTCTCCTTATCCGATCATACCCATGAAGAGGTGGATAATCGTTTAAAGCGTCCCTAGAAAAATAGAAGAAGCTACTTAAATATTGGAAGATGCACACCCTCTTCATAGGGATATTCCAAGAAATGTGACTGAACCAAACTGCCTTGGTTAAGCTGATTTTGAAGTCAAAGCTAGCGGATACTGAGGCGTCGACTCTTATAGACCTGTTCAGTGTCATTCCCGTTAGGCAATAACATCGACCGACACCTGTACGCGTCATAATACAGACAGGCAATAATGTAGCGTCTATGTGGAATGTAGTGTGCGCGTGAGCTGCATTTACCAAGTCAAACGCCATGTTTGAAGGAGAAGACGGAAGGCACCAGAATGAGGGGTTAAATGTATGCAGAACCTGGAGTTGTCATCTCAGGCGGCAGTGGCCACTGGCGAAGCCAGGACTGGCGTTGACCGCGTCCAGTCATGCCTGATTGTCCCTGGGACAGTGGGCACAGCCGCTTTTGTAGGCTCGTGGGCCAAGCTCAAGTGGTGGCCAGTCAGTGTGTGTTGCATTTGCCGAGGGGTGGTGTCCTAGTGACTTAGGTTGCGGTTTCAAGGGGAGGTGCGTTCAAGTGGCTGCATGGGCAGCTGCAGCTCTGTGGACGCAGGTATGCCGGAGCTGTCGGTCGTGTGACTTCAGGTCAGCTAGTCTGGAACGGCTCACTGCAAAAGGGTGGATGACCGTGAGGCAGCGAGGTCTTGAGCAATGACGCCAGAGCGGTCATGATGGCTGCCCGCTACAAGATCAACCTCTTGGTTCAATTGTCGAGAATGACGAGCTCGACCGCCTTCCGGCCAGTTGAACCCAGCAATAACTTGCGCGTGAATGTCCTTATTATATAGGAGGCTTGCGTTGCATCTGCCGAACTCACACGCCCCAGACTACCCTCTCTTTTCAGTGGCGATACCATATTAAAAGTATCGGAAGTATGGGTGGGCGCGGTAGCTGACAAAACGAGGCAGCCCGTCTACGAGTACCAAACACGGACTGGTCCTTACTTCACTTTCATTGGGATTCGTTTATGGGGCTCTCGGATTTTGCATCATTGCGACTGGTATTGCGGCCACATTTGAGAGTAAACACTGAGGCTTTAGCCTCAGTTCTAAGTAGAACCGCGATGTCCCATACATTGACCATCCCTATGTTTCAACATGGTCTTGCATGAATGCTCACGTGACGCGTCCTTGGGGCTGTGCAGGCAGGAAAGGCAGTCTTGACGAATGCGTGCTGGGGTCCCAGACACCGAAATGGATTTGCACAGGACTTAGTAGGCTAGCGCGTGATTCGTATGTGCGGTACCATTGAAAACAAGTAGGAACTATGTCCGAACTGTAGTTGCTGTCCTTGTTGTTGATATCGTTTTCGCGATCATTGTTGCTGTTAATGATGATGATGATGGTGGTGGTGGTGGTGGTGGTGGTGGTGGTGGTGGTGGTGGTGGTGATGATGATGATGATGATGATGATGATGATGATGATGATGATGATGATGATGATGATGATGATGATGATGATGATGATGATGATGATGATGATGATGATGATGATGATGATGATGATGATGATGGCAATTGCAGAAAGGGCGCCCACAGCAAAGCTGGTGGTGGTGTTTTACGCTGTGAAACATGGTTTCGTCGTGTCGATAACACATTGTGTTCGGCCAGTCCGTGCTTTGAATGTCCGTTGAGAGCTTGGACATGGCGGCAGGGGTTGGATACAAACGCAACTAGTCAGCGTGGCTTAGGTTTGGTGGACCCCTGATATTTGATTGACCATGAAAACGAGTGTTCCGCTGTTTGCGGCAGTGCGCCATTCCTGCTAATTTTCCGCGAGACATTTGCAATTCCCACCGTTGATTTATGTGGACTTAAGAGAGGTATTTTGAGTTTCTTTGTACCGTCCTTAAGGGCGCTATGCAGCAAAGTCAGACGTATTCGCCTCCGGAGGGGCCAACTGTCAACACATAGAGGAGAGTTGTCATGCCAGACTCTCGCCAACTGTCCAATACTCGAACCCGCAGTAATTGAGTATATTTTTTCACCTCGAAAGAGGTACAGTCAGTGATCGGTCTCATGAAATGAGTTTTCGGTTTTCGGTCGCGCAAAGATGTCGGTTTTAGATTGAACTTCCTTCCTGCTGCCTGCAAAAACTGCAGTCGGCAAAAAACGGCTACTTAAGTGACGTAGGATTTCTTCCACTGATTTTCAAGCTCCCTGTAAATTCAAATATATTTTGTAGAAAACTCGCGCATAAAGATGCCTTCGTGCCGATACACCAGACTATCTTGCATTTATCCACTTGTTCACCATTCTTGAACTTATTGTTTGTTTATCTGATTGGAAGGAACTCGGCTCAACGCGACGTGCAAGACATGTGTTGGACTGCCAGGTCGTTTGACAGTTAGTTATTTATTCTCCCATAACTCCTGCCTTGCCCTGATATCAATAACATGGGATTGACAACCGTGTCCTTCACGTTCACAACGCCTTCATTCACTCATTTGACAGCACGTTACGTCTTCTTCAAATCGTTCATTTAGAGAAAGGACATATTTTGGTTTTAAGAACGCTTTTCAATTCCGGAATAATTTTTAGCTAGACCCGCTGTTGCATTTGCGTTCGATGCTTACAGCCTGTGCTGCACAAGCAGGCTGAGCAGGCACGGTGACTTGCGCGTGATTTAGTTTACAGTGAACGTAGATTTGCGCAGCATCTGTCACACTCTCTCCGCCCCCCCCCCGCCTCCCCCCACCTGGACTCGGTGTCAAGACATAGTTAAGAAGACCGGAGACGGTGGAGGGCGCAAGTGGATGACACGGTCGAGCCCGCGCCTTGGCGCTCCAACCCACATCCCCTTGTTCACACAACTAATAACCCGGTTTTGACCAAGAACAAAGAATGGAGGGTGGCACGGGCGAAGCTGCATCTAGGCGTGCCGCCACAGCTGGCTCGGATCCCACGGAGCTGGAGTTCCATCAAGGCCGCATTAGGAAGCAACCATTGCAGCCTGACTCTCAGACCACCTGTTGGCCACTCCAGTCAAACACACAACACTGGGACGACTGCGAGGTTCAAGTTATCCCGTCAGTTGGCAACCTTCTAAGCAACGGCTTTTAGCGCACCGTGATAGCTTCAAGCGCGTCAGATTGTTTATAGTGAGGAAAATGTGCTGATTAGCCGGCCGCACTCTCCCTTCCCATTCCCAGGCCCCAGTCATTGTCCGGGCCGGTCAGTTGACTGATGCAGGGAATTGGCGTGGTGGCTGACATATCTAGTGACCTTGTCTGCGCGCGTCACATTCACGACCTGCTCCCCCGAACACAAACACCAGGATTCCACACAAAAAGGGTTGATCGGAGTACATCTGACATGCATGAGAATGCCGTTGGTCACGTTTGGAAGGAGCTGTTTCAGCCTGGCTCTCAGCCCACCAGTCTGCCACTCCACACAAACGCACGCAACTGGACGAATTGCGTGGACTGAGTTGAGGCATTAATCAGCAGCCTTCAAAGCCACAGCGCTTGACGCGCCGTGATAGTCTCAGAATCGAGTCACACTTGCAGGTGGGGAGCCACATGGACGGAGTCAAGACGCACACTTCCCATTTGCGCAGGAGGTCGCAATTGGATGCTTGTGGTGGATGATGCTGATGTGCGAGGAGATGGTGTTTGAGGGAGGATGTGATGGTGTGGGGCAGACGGCGGTTGTCTACCGCAGGTTTTCGTGGATGCGCATGTGGCCGAGCAGGCCCATGCGACGCATGAATGTGTGAGGGCAGTGAGGACAGTGGAAGCGGGTGCGGTAGGTGAAGGCTGGTGCTCCAGGCACTGGTTCGCCAGTCTCTGCGCGATGGATTCGAAAGTGGCCGACCAGGTCGAGGTGTGAGGTGGAGGTGCGGTCGCAAGTAGGACAGGTATAATCCAGGTCCTCACCACTGGTGTCGATGGTGATGTTGGCGTTTTTTGCTGCGTCAGGATTGTGAGTAGTGTTGATTTGCATGGCAGACGCCACAAAGGCAGACGTTGAGGCGGTGGAGGAGGATGGTAGTGGTAATTCGGGAGGGCACTCAACGTTAGTTGACGGCGTGGGGGACAAGGGAGAGGTGGAGGGAGAGACGACGGTTGTTGCAGTCCGGGTGCCGCTGTTCGTCCGAAAGTGTTCAACAAATCCACTTGGCGTCCGGAATGTCCGCTGACACCGTGGACTCGTTGGGGGAGGTTGTGCGTTGGCGTTGTAAGGCGGCGGCGGCGGCTGCAGCGGCGGTTGCGATTTGCATGTCTCGTGTTTGGCTTTGGAGGCGGTGATGCGGTTTGCCTCGCAGATCGCTCCGTATATCTTCACGGTCCTCCTCCTGGTCGATCGGTCTCGAGCGAGGTCCTCCCGGTTGGCTGAGTTGATCTACAGACGCTTCAGCAATGTCTTGAGAGTATCCTTGTGTCGACGGATTTGGCCTTCCTGGCGGCGGAAACCCATGGCAACATCTCCACAGGAGAGTCGTCTGGATAGCCTATCGTCGTCCATCCGTACGAGGTGGCCGATCCATCGTAGTTGTAGTTGTCTCAGCATGGCGTAGATGCTGAGGATTCACGTCTGCTCCAGGACTTATGTGTCGGGGATTCGGTCCTGCCACCTCAGCTTCAGTATTTGCAAAGTCAACTGAAGTGGAAGTGGTTGAGTCTGCGTGCCTGCTTCATATACACCGCCCAAGTCTGCTCCAAACAACAACGCTCGGAGGATGACGGCCCTGTACATCTTTAGTTTTGTGCTGAGTTGAGGATCGCTTCGAATCCAAACTGTGCTCTGAAGGTGATCGAAGGCTTGACTGGCCTTGGAAATCCGGTGGGCCACTTAATAGTCGATTCTGGTGTTGCGGGAGAGGGTACTGCCCGTATACGTGAAGTTGTTCACCACTTGAAGGTGGGTGCTGTTCACGCTGATTTGCGACGCATTGTGGGCTGTGTTGGGTGGCGATTAGGGCATGACTACCATCTTCTCCGTGTTACTTATTAGGCCGCAGTTCTCACTGGCGGCGGCGAAGAGATCCATGCTCCTTCGCATGTCCTCTTCCGAGGTGGTGTTGGGGGCGCAGTCGTCGACGAAGAGGAGTTCGTGGACGGTGGTTGTGCATACACGCGACTGGAAGTACACCCGCCTGTGGTTGAAGAGGTGGCCGTCCATCCTGTAGACGATGCGGATCCCAGGGTGCTCGTCACGGTAGGCGTCCATCGGCATGGCAAAGAACGTAAGACTGAAGAGTTTAGGTGCGAGGACGCACCCCTGCCTTACTCCTTTGGTCAGTGCCAATGCCTCTGCGACAGCTCTTTCATCCGTGGCGCGCGCCATCGTGGAGCTGGCCCACAATCTCAGTGAATCGCTCGGGATGATTGAATTTCTGCATAATTTCCACAGTCCTTCGCGATTCACCGTGTCGTAGGCTTTCATCAGATTCATGAAGGTAGAGAACAGGCGGGTCCGCATCTCCTGACAGTTCTCCTGAAGTTGGTGGGCAGCGAAGATCATGTCCGTGGTCACACGAATACGGCGGAAGCCGTACCGGCCTTCCGGCAGGAGGCCCTGCTCCAGATTTTTGTTCAGGCGGTTAAGAAGGATGCGAGCGAATATATTCCCGGCGATGCTCAGTAGGGGGAGGCCTCGGTGGTTGTCACAGAGCTGGCGGCTACCTTTCTGCTTATAGAGGTGGACGACTGTGGGGTTCCTGAAATCCTGGGGGATTTGTCCTTGACGCCACATTTCCTGGAAGAGCGCCGTCAAATGATCCATGAGTTGGAGACCAAAGTGCTTGTAGATCTCAGCAGGGATCACGTCCTATCCGGGCGCTTTCCCGCTGGAGAGCTGTTGCGCGGCCCTGATGGTTTCATAGAGAGAGAGCAGGAGGTCGAGGTCAGCGTTGGTCTACACTTGGGCCAGCCAGGCGATGACGGCATCGGAGATGGTGGGGGACGGTGTAGGACGCCTCTGCTGTGTTTGGCCCATCTCTGAAGAATTTGTGTCTTCTCAGTGCGTAGGGTACTGCCGTTGGTCCTCAGAAGCGGTACAGTACGTTTATTTGGTGGGCAGTAGACAGCTTTGATCGCGGAGTTGACGTCCTTCCATTCTTTGCGGTCCGCGTACCCTTGGATCTCCTCGGCCTTGCAAGCCGTCCAGCGTCCTTCATCTCGCGCAGCCGCTGTTGTCCAAGGCGGCAACTGCGATAGAAGGTTGCTTTGTCGTCTTCGGTGGGACGGTTTACGTAGGCTTCGTGTGGGCGGTTATTCTCGGCAAACAGGTTGTTGATGGTAGCGTCGTTGTCATCAAACCAGTCCTGGTGCTAGCGTCGTGCGTGACCGAGGACGGCCAGGGCTGTGGCCTGGACTGTATCCCGTAGTTGTCACCATCGGTTCTAAACGGAGGCGTTCTCGTCAGCGGCGGCGTCAGCGACCGGTAGGTTGGATAGCCGTTAAGCTAGCTCGTTGCTGAAATGGAAATGGTGAGCAGGCAAAAACAACAGAGCAATATTCAGCTTGCCTAGAGGTCTTCTACGAGGCTGTAGGCGAGATGACGAGGCGATGGTCGGTCTACCCGCCAGCACTTTGAATCGCCTTTGGCACCAGCACGTCCCGCTGGCCACGCCTCAAGATGAGAACATAGTCCAACAGTTCCCACTAACGCGACCGAGGACGCATCCAGGTGACCTTCTGTCGCATTGGGAGACGGAGGAATGTTTTGAAGAAAGAGACACGATCGCGAGGACGAGCTTTATTAGCCTGACGTTTCGGATTCCTGCTCGAATCCATCATCAGAGAAAACAGCAGATACGGGTGATTCACGAACTGCAGTACCTCCGAGGTGTATTAAAAGCCAATGGCTATCCGCGCAACTTTGTCAACCGGTGCATAAGCAAAAGGGGCGAAAGGCCTAACCGCACGGGCGGGCTCTTCCGTATGTCAAGAACGTTTCGGAAGCTGTCGACCGCCTTCTCGCACCACTTGGAGTTGGAGTTGTGCACAGACCGGAGGCAACCTAGAACGACAGAAAAACTGATGTGATTGACTTCTGAATAAACAGGTAAGTTTGAGCCTATTGTGTGCCTAGAGCTTATAAAATCTGCAAATTTACGCAACCGTTTCTTCGCTAGCGACCGCAAATTCGTAATAAATAATTTTGGGCCTCCATAAATGGATGTGTTAATCCACTCGTTAAGTGAAAAGGCGATCAGCCTGTTCAACCGCAAAATGCAACACACCGACAGTTTGACTGTTGTGGCCAACAATGTCTACCGTGTGCTCCACATCAAGTTGAGGACAGGCACGGTGAGTTGCGCGTGAATTAGTTTGAAGTGATATTAGACTTGTGCAACATCCACCGCACTCTCCCCTCCCCCACCTAGGTATGGTGTCCAGACGCAGTCAAAAAGACCAGAGGCGGGAGGGAACTTAGGTGGCTGGCACGGCCGGACCAACACAGCACCCCGGCGGAGTAAACACGTGATCAGCCACTAACTATGCATCCACTCTCGAGATTAAAGACCGGGAGAATATATGGCTAATGACGGCAAACAACTCAGAAATGGTCATTCAGTTCTCCCTTGTCATTGTCGACACCGGGAACACGATATGCCAGTATATAGTCCCTCTGCAGCTATATCCTTTGTTAGGAAGAATTATTTGAGGAACAAGCATTCAAAATCGCAGAGGTCGTGCCAATTAGTCAGAATTCAAGTTCCAGACACTCTTACTTTTTGTTAACTGCAAACGTCCTTTCCTCGAAATCTACAAAAGTCTCCTCCGCGGAAGAGCTTGATGAGCGTCTAAGTTATTTTAGAAGAGTCTGTGAGGCATAGGTCTTACTTCCTCTTCTGAAATTTGTTGGGTTCTACCTGTCAGGCTGACTGGAGTCGAAGTTGAGCAAACCGAGTGATATAACGTGAAGTCCAGGTCTACCTGTGTCACACACGTGCCGGTTTTTTAATCCATGAGAACTCGATTTCGCCCGCTTGACCATATTTAAAAGGCTCCACAGTACCATCGCTTTCATTCCGGAAGACAAACTGCGACTTGGAACCCGTTTCAGCGATGGATATTTCTCCCTATTTTCCAAATAGCGAACGCGTTAAAAATAAAAAAAACAAGTACTGACCAACAGTACGCGCAAGAGGAGAAATTAAGCAACCACATGATGACCACTGTGCAGATCTTTATGACAGAGCAGGGTATTCTGGTGGTTGAAAGTAGGGTTACGTATTAACCTGAATAATAGAACTAACCTTTTTCCTAATCGATGAAGACGCAGAGCACCAAAGTTTGCGAATAAATATCGTCCTTCCTAGGCCAAATTTCAATAATTCAGGGGGATTATTCCTTTGAGAGAAGGATACTGGAGGGTTCAACATTCTTCCGCTCAACGACACGCAGGAGCTGAATAATAACGGCACTACTTTAGTCCAGGTTTAATACAGAGTTTACAGAGTCGGGCTCTTGCCCGTTCAGTTTTATAGTGCCTGAGGATATATCCGGTTACTTTACGTGTTGTACTTACAGTCAGGGCATAATGTACCGAAATGTGAGGAAGCTTGGCGAAGGATATAGACATGCTTTATACCTTCTGGCGCTAATTTACAGTGGATGGCGACCGCTAACGACCAAAAATGAAAATGTATGCGAAGCAAGTGAAAGGGGTTATGGGCAACACTCTCGAGCACATTACTGACTATTTGTAGTAGGAGATGAAAATCTGTCAAATATATCCGCCTTTCAAAATCTGACTAAAATCCTAATTGGGCTTGAACTACACGACCGTCAGAAATTCCCGATGGGTAGTTTCGAGATGGCAAAATGACAAACTTCAAAAGGCCATCGATCCGAACACCCAGGCTCTGCAGCTACCTGGCCGAATTTAAAATAAATTTTCCAGACAAGAAGTTGCAGCAGCAGTTATATTGACATCTGAAATGAGGTTCCGGAGAGCATCCTGAGGGATAGTCTATTGAGCTTTTCTGTGAATTTTCACTGCATAAGAAAAAAAGTTGCGCAAAATTTTAGATGGGCATTAAAGGGCCATCTATAAATCCAGTTACAGTGCGTAACATACGCATTCGTTTTCGCCTTTCAAGTCCTGCCTAGAGCGCTGTCGGCAGTCGCCCGGTAGGGGTACTAGAACCAAACTAGTCTTTTAAATCTAAAATTGGGTAATTTGACCCAGACAAAAACAGACAGTCGCTACTCACTATCTTAGTAGCGTCCAGTCAGATTAGTTGGCAACATCGTTTGATCGTCTTACATCTTCTCAGAGTATATGCTTTCCTTTAGCTTTCTTTCTGTATAAATAGTCTGCAATACTAAGCCTACAAAATTACTCGTGCCACTTAGTTGTATATGGCGTAGTAATATGCCTTAAATTAATTCCTGCCTTTCCTATGATCCGTCTTTAGCGTCTTGACTGAAGGGATATTGGCACCAGCTGCTCGCGAATACATAACATAACAAACATTAAATAAGATGTCTCCTTCCGACTGTTCGTTCTAACAGCAAGTATTTCAAACTTGTTTACAATTAAAAAAATGTTTCACTGCAGACTATGGGGGTCGGGAACTCGAACAGCCGAAAACCTTTGTTCCTAAACAACATCTAAGTTCCGATCTCCTGACTTCGTGTCCAGCGCTTGATCGCGGAGATATGGACCACGTTGTTAGTAATGCTTTATTATAAGTTACCTATACAATTGACGGATAAAGTGAACTTGATCACAACAGCGTGAGAGTAGCGAGGAGAAGTATAACCCCATTAATTAATTTTAATCGGCTAACAATCTTTTATTTGTCTGTCCTTATTGGCTGGTGGCAGTTCGCATCAGCTCAAGGCCTGCATCGGCAACGTCCTTCGCCGAATCAAGAACTCTAACTGCTCAGGATATTTACCAATACCAAAGTTAATTGCTGGTTTGTGTTATTTCAAAGAGCAGGAGATCTAGTGTGTTAATACCAAGATTTCTGCAAGACTAATAACCAAACCATACAAGCGACCGAGAAAGGCCGTTATGTTAGTCAAGTGTTGTTGATGCAAGCCAGTCGGACGGGGATCAATTTCCGGAGTAATGCGAGGCGGGGAGATTGACTACCTCTTTAACTGCGACGCCTTGTCGCATCTGATTTATTCCGCAGATATCTTGCGCGTGACGACTACTCTGTCTCGGCCTTCTCTCTCCATGTACGCAACGAAAGTGCCGAGGAAGGAGTTAGCATGAAGAAAACTTGGTGTCTCTGTTTAAGAAAGCCCAGGTACCTGCGCGTATACCTCTGAGAAAAACTTTTCATCACTGACGGAAAGCTTTTTGTTAACTGAATTTCATCATTTCTCGGCCCGTTTAGGCGGCATTTTGCTTGCCCTTAAGATACTAAAGTTGAGAGATTCATGATCAGAAGACTCCCTTCGATGAACACAGTCTGGTGATTCTAATTCTGGGGTACTGTTTTTGTTTGACGCCCACCCTGCGCAATCTGGCCAATGCCATTTACCTTAGTGACAGAAGGATATTACCCCACTGAGCAAAACTCGGTGCTTTAAAATATTTTCTGGTCTGCTCCCCCCTTGGATCTACAGCCTAGCTATGCAGAAAAATTCACGACCATGAGAAATGAATTTACCCAGTCTTTCTCAGTTTTCAGCGCAGCAGCAGAGGCGAGTAAAATTAAAGTCGCTCTTAGCCCAAAACCGACAGATCCAGTTGCGACTCAAAAGGCCAGGCAATGTTAAAAGACGTTTTTGGAATTTGGCTATTCAGGAGGGAATTTACGATTATTTCGTGCTTTTGGAAACGGAATTTAACTGATATGCCCGGTGAGCTCACTGCGTCAAAATTCCTCGGGGACAGATACCCTCTGGCAGGACAACGCATGCGCAGTCTAATTGCTGAGCTCGTCGATTCTCTCGCGTACGTGTCCCGACGAGCACAGCCATCGTGCCGGTCACCATAACGACGGCGCGTGGGCGTAGATGGCCGCGTCCAACGGGCGAATGAGACCGACTCCATCCAGTATTGTGATCGCGGGCGAGGAAAGAGCGGAGCAGAGACAGGCAGCCCTCATTTGCAATCGTTCCCCTGTGCCAGCAGGTAGTGCGGCAACTCTCAGCAGCATGGTGGCGAAAGATCGTTCGATGGACAGATGGGGAGAACAAGATGTCGGTAAGTGCCTATCTGATAGGGTCTGGTCGATTAATCAGTCTGCGCTTTAAGCCAAGTGAATTCTGTTACTTATTAGCTATTATGGTTATCAGTTCAGCATTTAGTAGATCCGGGACTTCACGCTAGCATTACTGCCTTACCTAAGCCGGCTAATATGGACAGGGTCATCCCATGAGACAAGATATGAAAATTCAACCCTTTTCACCCGTCTTCTCTACGAGTTTCATAGTTCAAATCTGCGGTTCGCAAGGGCTCACATAGTATCACAAGTTTTTATCGACCCATGCAAAACTGTTTATTATTTGACTTATTGGGTTGCTCAAATCTTATTTCTCAAATTATTATTCTTGGCGTGGAACGAAAACTCATAAATTCTCAGATGGGGAGAGATTTAGCACATATCTAAATTTCATATGTCATAAGCTTGTCTAATTCCGACATCGCATGCCTTCAGCAATTTTATCGGACACTACTGGAAAATTAGAAAGAAGGAACAAAGGTGACTTGTAAATCTTGTATAGCAAGCCTCCAAACATTGTTGCCGTTTTCCCCGACCTTATGTGAAGCATTTTTGAAGCATTTGAGAATCGTAACACCGTGTTACGTCACTATTATTCCAATTTTTTTTTAATTTTCTACTCTCAAGGGAGACTGCGCAACCGGACTAAGGGCTGATTTCCGTGTACGTGTGGTTATACAAGTTCTGGAAAACAACAAGTTAATATATACCCTGGTGTGAACAAGGCGTTCCACATATTAATACTGTCCTTAATTTTTGCATTAACAGAGTATACAAGATGTAGATAAATCAGAATGGTCAAAACAGACCTCTTGCGCGTACATCAACCTTTGGTTGTCCGTTAGCTCTGATTACCTCACTGATGCTGAAATATAGTGTATTTTATTAAACTTAAAACGAATGCTATCATGTCAAGAACGCCCGACAAAGCCATGTGCATTTACATTCTCTTCAAGGAACTTTTGCTCGTTTACAAATTCTTTATTTTTAAACATATAGTCAGTCAACCATATGGGCCTATGTTTTTTATATTTCAGGACAAGATTTTATATGGGCTATCAGCGGCCCGGAATCATTTTTGCGAACATAAACTTCGTTTAGTTAATGCCATTTTTTAAATTAATGTTAGCGTTTAGCACCTACACTCAGTGACCAGCCCTATGAAATTTTGACCAATATCGTGGAATGCTTTTTTGACTTGGAAGGACGGCTCATTGTCGTGCAGCATAATCGAAAGATGTTTCAGTCACGCCGGGATTTCACCTTTGTAAGGGCTTTTTCGACCACCAGTAGAAACCACGGAGTTAAAAATAATCCCTCAAGTAGTACGAATTTCGCCAGTTTTTTGTAGAACACCTGTACGAAAATATCCTTTGTTATGCCCGTTCGTTAGCAAATTACTTTTCTTTTAAGCCTTCTACTCGAAGAGCGGGCGCATTTTGATTCTAAAATTGTTTCGATCCTCGACTAAGTTTGGGTCCGATCTGCCATTTTATTGGCGCTTACAGTCCAAAGAACACAAGATTCATGCTTTTCAGGTATAGAGAACAATACATTCCTCTATTCGATTAGGAAGACATTACATAGAGCAATGTATGGTTTAATATTGCACATTTCACGAGGAACATTAATAAACAGACAGATACTATGTTATTTTAATGGATTTTTCATAGTCTTGCAAAGAACTCATGAGTATGAACTTTTAAAATCAAAATATGCACGTTCTTCCTGCACAAACTTTAAACAAGACGTGCTTTTCTGCCAAATGAGCATAAGAAAGGGTATTTTTATGCGTGTTTTCTATAAAGTATTTGGGGATTTATAAGGGCACTTGAAAGCATCGTGAAATATTCATAATACCCGATTATTTATGTTTTCCAAGTGCGTTTTCCTCAGTCGGCTGCATAGAAACCCATTCAAAAGACGAAATATTTACGTGATTAAAATGCCTCGCAAATTAGCTGCAGTGCAATGAATATTACAACCGCGCTTATATAATCCTACCCAATCAAAAACGCATGGGATGTGGAAGAGAAGGTGAAGTTGACTCTACGTTTTTAGTTCCTATATTTAGCAAGCGCTCTCTTCCTCGCTACGACAAATCTGACGTAGTTTTTGCAATGGTCTTTAGCTCCTCAAACCAGTTCAAGACTCATTATCTAAAAACAGCAACATTCATCCACTCGCGCGTGGGCTGTCTAATCAAGACGTATGAAGTTGCGCACGCCCAGGAACATGCTGATTGGCCGACTTATGCATGTAGGCTATTGCTGAGACTAGTCTACAAAATAGTCATTGGAAAAATTACCAATGAATACTTTTACATCAGGAAGTCGGGGTTTTTATTTCCGCCAATAAAGTATGTTTCCAGCGATTTACTCAAAACCTTAACAATCAGAAGAATAGGATTACTTGGCGGCCATTTTCTATTCCAGTTTTTTTTTCAATACTGAGGACAATCTGAAGCGAATTCGCTGCTTGCATTTTTTAATGTCACTATTTTAAAACACAAAAAGGCATACAAGGTGTTGTTTTTCCGGAAATTATGTAGAATCTTCAAATAAGCAAGTCACCAACCGGGATAAATTGAACTTTGTTTCTTGAATAGGCTTGGATAGGAGACGGGAAACCTGGATTCTTAACTCGCGACTGCTTATTGTTGGTTTTTAAATGGTGATTCACAAGGAAAGAATTCGTTGTTTATGTAAAAATAAAATTTCTGGAAAAATTCGTTGAAGTGCTAAGGGTAAGAAACCACTTCCTATTCCAAAGGAAACATAAATCTGTAGTCAGATATCGGTCCGGGATGAATGGTGTCCTGTTCAAGCCACATAAACAGGCTAGCAACCTTTAGCAGATCTGAGTCTTGTTCGATTAGTAATGCCAACCGTGGCTAGCTGCTATCGTCAATAACTACTGTTAAGAAGCCAAGTGTTTTTGTAACCACATCGATTCTTGCTTCCTTTCTGTATATTTGCATAGTTCTGCTCAATGCCAATAATTATTATTCTTTTACGAAATCACATTTTGCACAAAATTTTTATCGTGTTTTAGGAAATTCTACTAACAACCTCTCGCTTTGATTTATTATTTATTCGCACAAACGATTAATTCTCACCATCTATCGATACGTGAGGTCTGCATACGATAAGCGCTTATCATTTGTCTTATCCGACCATACAACCAGACTTTGGATTTCATCTACGCAGGATAAAATGTGGATCCCCAAAAGACATTTTCATGTTGTTTGTCTGAGTTCAATTCCAAGTCTTTTTGGTTGACTGACTAAAGAGCAAGACAGCTTTTGCCCACAATATTTTCAAGTTGAAATGCTGTTGCGATATTAAGCACATAAATATAGAGCATGTAACGTTCTCTGGAAATAAACCCAATATTCATATAAAGAGGCTCTAACACGATCAATCAGGTTATATCGAGAGTACTTTCATCTGCGTTTCTTTGGTAATTGCCTAATTTTCACAAATAAACTGTCATTGGTCCCTTTTATTAACCGTATTCACCGGGAGACTTGAAAAGGGACCGGTTAGAAGCTCTGTTTTAAATGTCGATCCAAAACGTATATGTGTAGTCCCCTGAACCATGACGCAAAATCACCTGTAATAGGGGCCTTTTAGGAGATGACAGGTAATGTTATTTAATACATAAAAGGTGGAAATTCGGCTTTGCGTCGCACACCTGTTTTAATATGCGAAAAGGCAGTCTGTAAGAAGCTAGTTTGAGGGGGCACTACTCATCCGTGCCGCACGGAAATCCCCTACAACGACAGATGATATTTGGAGATAATCCGCCTGATTCTATGTCACCGCTAATTATGACCTATAGAGACAACATCTAATTTCTACTTAGCGCAGTAAAAAAATAACTTCGTGGCATTGCCCAGCCATCACCTTGACAGTTGCCTCATGAACGTACAGTATTGCTACTTCCCTGTCGCTTGTTCTGAGCAGCGTTTCGTCTCTAGTTGCTAATGTATTAGTAACCAAAAGAGTAGGCTCTGATATGTTTGCAGTTATGGGTGATTTTCAAAATAATCGTTGCATTTTCGGACTAAACTTTAATTTTCTGCCCATTTAGAGTGGAATTTACAAACTGGCCGTATCTAGTCTCGCCCAAATGCTCATTTATAGTGGAACATTTGTTAGGTCATGCATTTTCGGTGACAATAGCGATAATTTTACTTCCACATCCAACCATATTCAATCTAACCGGCGTACAAAAATAGAAACCAGCACCAAAGACAGTAGAAAACACAATGACGTTCCAAATGTTATTTGTTAGTACTATTGGTTCACATAGAAAGGGGGAGAGATATTTGGTCGCCGTTAGCTGAAACATACCCCACCATAAACAGTTGTGATTTTGAAAAGTAAGTTGGCAAACACATGTCTTCGGTAATTCATCACCAGACCGCTATAGTTACAGGGAAGATGAACTTATAAGCTGTAACCCCTGCCGGTCCTTTTAGGATGGAGGAGTGCGAAGTCAAATCGATCGTAAAAGCAACTGATCATAGATCATTTGATATTACCACAATATCCAGATTATTTGACTCAGAACGGAAGAAATAAAAGACGAAATTATCTGTTAACCAAAGGTTTTTCGGTCAAAACTATAATTTACGAAAGATCGCTATATCGCTTAGTTAATTCGTTAGAAAGTTACCTCCAAAAGTGTTTTATATCAGAGACCTAGATTACTGCCCTCCCACTTTCAGGACCTCTGGGCTAAAAGGGACTGGCTTTTGCCTCGTCAAAATATGTTTTGACTTCACAAGTATTTTTGGTTATTTTAATCTTCCAAAAATTGGGTCCACGCTGTCAAAAGAGACCACTTCGGTTTCTTGCCCTATCAAATGGTTGAGTTTTGGAACTCGCGTAAGCAAAGGCGGATGCTAAGGAATTCTTATTTTCCATTGACCAAACGGCGTAATTACTCACAAGCTAGTTTCTATTAGCCTGGCGGCTTGTCGTGTCCCAAGATAATGTGACTGAAAAGTATGTTGTTGCAACATTAACCTGTAGTCAATAAATGCGTCAGTCATTCACTTTTTACGGAACTATCTGCAGTTTTGAAATATTCGTCACCCTCCAAAGAGCGAAGCATTTATAGAAAGTCAAAAGTTGTTAGAAATCCCTCGCGTTAAAATAGTGAAATTTAATAGTGGGAAAAATGGCTTTCCCAGCTGGCACATTACAAGAAAAAGAACAAGAAAAAGGGGTGTTGCGGACAAACGTTCTTTTTCTTTTGATCTTAAAATTTTTCCAGAGATAAATGACTTATGACCTTGAGCAAAGTGCCGAGCCAAAATAAAGGCGTATTTAAATTGAGGTACGGCAAAAAATAAAGTGCGTCCCTATCAAAGATTGAATGTTCCGACAGAACAACGAGCCCGTGGCTCACTCATAGAGTACCAAACTTCATGACCAAAGATTCCGTGTTTTAATCCCAAATTATCCACACTTGGGGTTGAGCATGACTAGCTGATAACGGCTAATAAGATAGAGATAGCCATTCCGACCTCCCTTGTCTTTGTCACTAACATCTCATTTACAGTGAATGACCGATCTCATGAAATGTTGGCTGAAATTCTGAAATACGTTTTCGATTAGGAAGGATTACTTGGTCACGGTTGTACTACTGATTGTCGTACGGCATAATCTTATAAAATTTCCGACTCCGCAGGCGGTCAGCTTTTACATATACTGCTTTTCAATCTCCTGTAGAAACTCGGTAAAAAATGACTACTTAAGTAGCATGCAATTTTCCCATTGCTTTTCGATGGTCTTCCAAATTCAAATATATCTTATAGACACCATGAATAAAAAGATGCTTTCTTTCAGTTAATTGATAGAGAATCACGTTGTCTTTATATTTTATACTCAAGGAAGGACTATAATTAGGCTTTTAAAAAGTTTCTAATTATGGGTTCCGCGTAAAGAAAATCACATATTTTTCTATGCCATTGAAAAGCAGTATATGTAAAAGCTGACATCCTGCGGAGTCAGAAATGTTATAAGATTATGCCGTACGATTATCAATGTTACAACCGCGACCAAGTAACCCTTCCTAATCGAAAACGTATTTGAGAATTTCAGCCAACATTTCATGAGATCGGTCACTCACTGTACCCATACTACTGTTCGCTGTGTGACTGCCGTGAGGGTTCTAGTTTGAGCCCCAAAGCACAACGGATCGATCACGTCCAGTAACCCGATCGGTGAGCGCTCATCTTTCATAGTTCTGACATGCATCACTGCACGGCAGTGGCAGTTTGACCATCGTTTCTGACGACTGACACAGTATGTCCCACATTAGGATAGGGAAAGGACGTGACTTGCGTGTAAATTAGTTTATGGTAATAGCAGACTTGCCTTACATCTACGACACTCTCTCCTCCTCTCCCACCTAGGCTCGGTGTCAAGACAGACCCAAGAAGACCAGAAGTGGGGCAGGGCGCAGATGGCTGGCACGGCCGAATCCCCACCTAGGCGTGCCACCATACCCCTGGCTGGCGCGGCATGAAGCCGCACCTATGTCCCACACAGCCCACATTAGGAATAAGCCATTGCAGCCCACTAATCGGCCATTCTACGCAAATAAGCCCTTAGCTAACCGCGAGGTCTGAGTTACCCCGTTAACTGACGACCTTCCAAGCCGTGGCTTTTAGCGCACCGTGATAAATTCAAGCGCATCAAGTTTTCTACAGTGAGGAATATGCACCGAGACCGTTGGACTTACTCTCTCTTTCCACTCCCAGACACCATTTTACTGTCCCAGTCGATCAGTTGTCTGGTGCACGAACGATTGCAGTGGCTGGTAGAGGTAAAGACAACCCGTCTGCGCCTACCAACCGCACAACCTGATCCTCACACATCGCACCAGTATTGCACACAGAAGGGGGTAGACGGTCTGGATCTCATGTGTTAGGAAATGTAATTACGAAGGGGCCATCGCAGTCTGACTTTCGGTCCACCAATCAGTCACTCAACTTACAAAAACACTATCGGGCTGACTGCATGGTCTGAGTTGAAGTCTCAGTTAACGGCCTTCCAGGTCACGACTTTTAGCTCACCAGGTTAGTCTCGAGCGGGTCGGATTGCTTATAGCGAGGAACTACGCACCGAGAGTCGACCTCACTCACTCTACCTTATCCCATGCGCCAGTCGACTGTCCAAACTGGTGTCGAGATTGGGGGAGGCGGCTGTCAGAACCAAGAATGGCCCGTCTGCGCGTGCCAAACACGCGACCTGTTTTTTCGTACACACACGTTAGGATTTCACATAAAAGGGGTGGACTGCCCGGATCTCACATGTGGCAGAGAAGCCAAGTGGAGAAGGGGCCGAAGGACCTGCCACTCACCTTCGCGAGAGGTGCCCATATTGCCAGTAGAAACGAAGAGATGAGTCCCAGGAAGCAGTCGTGCAGAAGGAGACACGATCGTTGGGACAAGGGCTTTATTCGCCTGACGTTTCGGATTCCTACTCGAACCCATCATTAGAGACAAAAGCAGATACGGGTGGTTCATGTACAAGGGGCTGCAGTATTTATAGGATGCAGTCGCCATGCTACCGCATACCTATGAGTATTCACGGCTCTCCCCCCTTCATCAGAGATCGTTGCAGTTGGTGTTGGGTTGTTGTTGCACCCAACAACCCCACTGCGCTGTAGCACTGCATCGGCGAATTGCAAGGACTGCAGAACGAATCTAGGTTGTTGGTCTTGGCATAAATTGCTTTGTAGATTACAGTTTTTCCACTGCCAGAAAGTCAGCCTCAGATATCAACGTACGTCCATCGAACGAACACATGTACAAGTAGAAGGAGATTACAGACAAAGAGAGAGTTGAATGGCCGTTTTCTGGCTTATTAGTCATTCGCAACCAATCTTACCTAAACTCACGTTTGCCGCACCTGAGCCCGAAGCCGCGTTCTCTGGTCATCTATCGTTACTAAGTCCAATGTCCTACCAGTAAGTCACGACCCCCTTGTCCTGTTGGTTAGGGGCAGGACCTGGTAGGGCATTAGACTTAGCCCTCTATGACCCGAGGACGCGTATTCGAGTTTCAGGCACGGCAAATCTGGGTTTGCGTAAGGCAGGCCGATGACGACTAAAAAGTCAGACATAGCCATTCCAGTCTCCCTTTTCTTTGTCGGTAATCCCCTTCTGTTTATACTGCTAGTTGTTATGCAACTACTAGATGAAGCGCCAAGGCTCGATGGGACGGGCATGTCCCCTAATCCGGCACGCGTGTTTGTCTTTAATAAGCATTTTAAAATACCAGGTTCGGACCTCCAGGCAATTAGAAGAAGTAAACATACATATGTCATTACTGTTTATTCGTTAAGAGTTTATGAAGGTATTTACGTTTGGCAGCAACAAATTACACCGTTCATGCACTTAGGATGGTAAGTTGGAAAAAAACACAAGAGTTTTTTTAAAAATACATGTAAACCGAGGGTAATAATCCGCACTTATTAATAGTAAAGGCAGGAAAACTTGAGTGTCATTTCTGACTCACTGACCGCCACCAGCTAATGACACCCAGTACCAGATATTGGCGTGCCCAAGTCAGATGACCATCTCTTCTCCTACCTTTACTGGGAGCTCCCGTCAGGTGGGCTACGATCGAAGTATTCCGTCACATGGGACGGCGTGCGCCAATCTATCTTGACTGCAGGGACAAAATGAGCATGAGTAATCTCTTCTTTCTGTCATTTTCTGGCCCGACAAAGGGGAGAGCTGGATGCTTTTGCACAGATTGGGATACCCGGAACTCACTCGTTCCGTTGTGCCTTACGCGCTCTCTCTCTCTCTCTCTCTCTCGAGCCCAACCAGCAGCCGCACAGCGGCGCATGATATAGGCAGAATGGCACTGTGCAATGATTTACCGTACTAACAACAGGTATTAGCTAAAAGCCCTGTGTTGTTAATACGGTAAATCATTGCACAGTTCTATACTACTGGCTGCCTGTTGGCCGTTTGTGAATATTAAGCGGTTATTCCGCAGTAGCTGATGAATTTCAGCTCAAATATTCATATCAAAATTTGGAGCGTGCCTGAAAAGGCCCGTTTCGAAAGATTTACTCCAAGTTCGCCCATTAATTTCCTCGGAAATTAAACAAGGCAAGAATGGCACTACCAACAAAGACAAGGGAGACTGGAATGGCAATTTCAGGCTCATTAGCCGTCGTTAGCTAGTCGTACCCACTCCCGAAGTGTGGAACACCCGAGGCTCGAACTCGCGACCTGTTATCTAGAAGTCCAACGCCTCTAACCACTGCGTAACGGGCCCGCGGTCCAGTGGTTAGAGGCGTTTGACTTCTATATAACAGGTCACGAGTTCGAGCCTCGGGTGTTCCACACTTCAGCGTTGGGTACGACTAGCTGACGACGGCTAATGAGCCAAAAATTTCCATTCCAGTCTCCCCTGTCTTTGTCGGTAGTGTCATCCTATGTGAGGCTAAATTTAGTAACCGAGTCCGACGCATTCAAATATATGAACCGATAGACAGAGCCGGTACAAAACAGCCAAGTGCCCCAGTGCGGTCCTGGTGCGCTGAGACCTCCACACAGCCTCACATTAGCAGCTAATATCCTCAAACAGGATCGATTCCCGGCGTCAAAACCCAAAGCCCCACCACAGAACCATGCTCAAATGAATCAATATATTTGTATAAATATAAGCTGTCCTTGGAATAAGCTACCGGGGCTGAAGTACCTGTTTGGCAGCTAGTGTGATGGATATGTCTTGAAGACCACAATGGCCAGGCCAAGTACCCGTCAGCAGGGGGGAATGTAGTGCACTTTAACGAGAAACTTATTCCGTGCTTGATCTTGAGCTGTTGTCTCAGGCAACAGTGTTCGTTGGTGAGACACGGACGTGCGCTAATAGTAAGACATACCTGAGAGTGAGAGAGGCCATTATGTCGGCTGCTTTTATGGGGTTTGTGAGGAAAAGCTCAACAGTTTTGTGCCGGAGTCCATGTACGCGGTGAAATGTGAGATATGGGCGGCTCTGAATGTCCGAACGTGTATCATTCTGTTTCAGTAAGTCAGGCAGTCGGTTGGGCTTCATGGTTAACGTGTTTGGGGGAGTTCGCGACGAGGGTGGTCAGATTTTGAACAAAGGCGTTCTTTTTCATCTTTACGGTCGGCCACAGCTCCATTCCAGCCATGAAATATTCTTGAAAAGTTAAAAATAGATGTGCTTTCTGCCCCAGGGCTGGATTGACTTTAAATTATAATTCACCATATTAAACCCTCAGCTGTAATTGATAGCAGAAGAACTCTAACTTACCTTCTGACTGGTAATAACCGATTTTTGATTATTTCCTACTTTGTAGAGTTCCGGACCAAAAAATGCAGAGATATAGTTTGCCGTTTTAAGTCTCGGAGTGTATTCATGAGTGCATAATATAAATATTTAGGTGATGTTGTACCTAAAACTTTATAAAATTACTCATTGTCTCTTAAACCTTTTGTACTGATTTACTCGGTTGCTTTTAAAATTTATCACTCCCTTCAGAAACTTTCTCCAAAATTACCTTACCATGAACTCTATAAAATGTATTTTTCCGATCGGGTTAAATGCTAGGCCAGAACAACATGGTCCCTGAGACCATTTTCATGGACCGCCCGATCGCCATTGTGGCACTCATCATCGGAATACTGGGCCTCGTCCTGCTGGTGTCAGGGACAACCTATATTTTGGTGCGCAAGCGTCAGCGACGCCTCAGTGGCGGCGGCATGGCCGACCGACGGGCTCTGAAACTGGGATGTGGCTTGCTGGACGAACCGCATTCCTTCACCCAATCCTGGTCGGGCTCTTCGGGCAATGGAGAGGGAACCGGCTCTTCCAGACATCTTGCAACACCGGAGAAGCCTTTAATCTCTGGCAACAGCGGCTTCGACATGCGTGTCAGTCCAAACTCGAACGTCGTGCCTGGCACCAACGGTGGCAGTACCGGTCTTGGACGCCTGCAGTTTACCGTCAGCTACGTGACCGCTGTTCAAGAGTTGCTGGTGTCCATTCTGCGTTGCAGTGATCTACCAGCCAGCGATCTCGCCAATACCCTGGACAGCTATGTTAAATTAGAGTTGCTGCCGGAGAAGCGGCACCGCGTTAAGACACGAGTTGTGCGGAATACGCAGAATCCCTTCTACGGGGAGGCCTTCACCTTCAACCGAATCTCTCTTGACCAGCTGCGCAGCATCAGTTTGCATTTCTTTGTGGTGGGCTTCGACTGTCATTCGAGGGATTACCTGATCGGCGAGGTCCTCTGTCCGTTGAGTGACATGCAGTTAAATATGTCACGAGAGGTGGCTGTAACGAAGGAGATTTTGAAACGCAAGTTTAGTGTACGTTTTCGCATTGTTTTATGCCATTTTAAGCCATAAATACGCATGAAATCCTCTCTGAAAAACGGCTTTTCAAATAAGTATAAGTATATCTTGAGACGTTGCTCGGATAAGCAAATGCAAAACAAAATAAGTCAACTTTGCGAATTAGTAACATTAAAACGAAGTACCGAAAAAAATTTGAGAAAATAGTCACCTATAGCGTAAAAGGCACGCTAAAACAGCAAAAGCAGTCAAGGGAAAATCAACTTCCGTAGCGAAAGATAATCTCAATTGTTACAATAAAAAACGGCTGAACATTGAGGATTTCAAAAAAGTGCTTTAAACTATGTTATTGTAATTTTGAGCTGGGCTTACTATGGTGTCACTTCTCAGATAATTCTTTCTAAAATTAGATGAGTCCAGCCAAAATCAAGAAGTTTATCTCGCTATAAGACTAATTGGGCGGACGTCTTTGACTTTGCCCTTTTCAGGTGAAGTGTTTACAACACCATGAATGCGCGTAGAAAAACGGACCGATTTTGTTCATAGGTATACTAGTGAAAACTAGGGCCTTCTTTGATTGAGTGCTACTTTAGAATCCCTATTGCATCTACAATCTCTAGCGTCACAGCCTTTCTTTAAGACAGAAAATGGTTGTTAAAAACTGGGAAGGAAGGCAAATACGGTCCTGCGACACTTGGAGTAGCGTCTGACTTTTTCGAACTGCAAAACATAACTGAATTTGTTTTTAAAAGGCCAAGAGGGTTCCTTATTTTGTTGCTTGTCGACACTGTTCGTTTTGTGTTGCCTAAAATCTGCTCAGAAGACGAAGGTGTGATCACTGGAACAAGAAATTTATTGGTCTGATGTTTCGATTTTTCACTCGAATCCAGCATCAGAGACAGTCGCAGATAAGGGATAATGGTGGCACAAGGAGTGTAGTATTTATAGTACGTGGCTGCCGTGGGCCCATATGCGCGCTGTAATTAACAGCTCTCGCAATCACCGCTGGGGTCGTAACTGATGCGATGGTGGCTTGTCAGTCCGCGTCCGGGTCGTTAATGGCCGTGATTTCGTCATCCTTGCTGGATGCTGGTGTGACGATTGCTCGGCAAATTGTCTCACTGTGACTGGGATAATTACTCGCCCGCGCCCTCCCCGCGTGACTGCCTAGGGAAAATTTCAGCACGAAATATGGTGCCGGGAGGTCATTGCGCTTGTTGATGGATTACGGGCCTGAAAACCATGACTTGAACAGCTCACGGCTCACGCGGCTTTCACCCCTCGCGAGGATTTCGGTCCCTTGAAACTTGAAACTATGGCCGGGTCCCATCGAATGTGCCGCCACCTGAGAGCTAGCACCTCCCCGCCTCACTGCTGCTGCGTGCTCGGCAATTCGCATACGGAGTAATCTCCCAGTTTCTCCAACGTAGTTGCTTTGTTCGCAATTGCACCAGATCCGGTGGGCTCTTCCGTACGTGAAGAACGTCTCGGAAGCCGTCAGTCGTCTTCTCACTCCACTTGAAGTTGGCATTGCACACAGTCCGGAAACAACCATTAGGCGCCAAGTCATGAGGCCGAAAGACCTACTACCACGGCAGGAAACGTCTGAAGTCGTTTACCGGATCTGGTGCAATTTTGCTTGTACATTTTTGTCCTTTTTGATAAAGGGATGCTCACTTTGCGGGAACGTGTTTAATAGCTTTAACTATCGATTTCCATTCGTGGAGATCTTATTGCAGAGAATAAGCGCGTTTATGCCTTGCAGGTGTGGATAGAACTTTACATAAACAAGGGGCATTTAGCGACTACAACTTTGTGCTATTTTATGCTTTTTGCCTGCATTTCAGCCAACAGACACAAATCGGGGCTCTCTGCTGATTAGCCTCTGCTACCTGCCTGCGGCAAACAGGATGACAGTAGTGGTTCTCAAGGCCGAGGGTCTTCCCAAGGCTGATATTGCAGACACGTCCGGTGCGTTATTCACGCTCCCTCCACTTTTTCCCTCCATCGTAATGGCAGATGTTGCGACCTTTAAGTAAAAGTATAGGGTACGTCAACTATCTTAGGACGAAATGTGGCAATAACGCAAAAAAACCAGCACACATGCACAGAATGTAGTGCACATGTTTTGCATACGCATCACAGAAGAGTATTCACTAAAGCCACTATCGGAATTGCTTAGAGCCTGGATGCTACTTTCGAGAGAGCTGCATGCGTTGATCAGGCGATTATGATCTCTCTTATATATAGCACACCCGATGGCAACCTTCTTCGAGTCTTCGGTACTGCCGGCATGCTCGCCGGCTTTGGTCCTATTGTACCCCAGCAATATGCTCACGAAAATCTTTGGCCAGTCACACCCAGGTCGTGCTGACTGCAAACGAATGGGCATAACTATATTACGGTCGGACCATATTTCGTAGCCGTACCTGCAGTAGACAAGCCTCAGCCTAACACCTAACCCCCAACCCCTAACCCCAACCCCTAACCCCCAACCCCTAGACCCCAGCCTCTAACCCCAACCCCTAACCCCAACCCCTAGACCCC
>CACRXP010000387.1:305062-404925 GCA_902702965.1 Spirometra erinaceieuropaei | reverse complement strand
ACCCCTAACCACAACCCCTAACCCTAACCCCTAGCAGGTACGGCTACGAAATAAGATCTTGCCCTTTTTACTCCTGGCACTTGGATTCTCAACTGGCCTGACGCAAGCCTCTGGACTACTGCGCCTGAGGTCCCGCTGACAAGGAGAACAAGGCGCATGCTCATAGCACCAAGGATTCGACTGAGGCCATCACCGGAGTTGTCGTTGCCATCACAAATAAGAATCACTAGACCAATGGGTGCAGCAGTTTCAGAAGCCGCGTCGAGACTCTAATCGAGGTTGAAGGCGGTTTTGATGAATAACTTTTTGTGATGTGTATTTAGAAACATTTGCACACATTCTTTGTAAAGGTACTGGTTTTTCTTCTCGATATTTATGCCTTCCTTATCGTCAAATCTTGCTTTAAAGGAGCCGAAATACTCTTATTTGGTCTAATTGCAGAATTAAACACTGCACGAACTCTGGGTTTGCTGATATTTTTTCCGCAGCCCATTAACTAAACGGAGTCTAAATATGCCATCTTTTGTAGCCAAAAAGATTAATGGAAAACGAAACACCTTTTGTGTGAACTTCTTCAGGGTGAATAACTCTGATGTTAAGAAATTATAAAGGGCACGTCTTCTCCCATGCAATACGTCAACCGTCACTGAATAATAGCCCGTCCGTGTCGTGGTAAGTGTTTTTTTCTTGAAACATCAACAATTAGGCGGCGGTCTGAGTAAGTCTGGTCCCCTCCATACCGGCGAATGTTATCTTGGGAACAGCAGCTAAGCAGTCTAGCCGATTGTAGTGGTGATCCCGCTGTATTCCACGCATCTGCAAGACTGTCTATGGGATTTGAATCTCACTGCGGCCTAAAGCAACGGGCAAGTGCCGCTGCTTTTTTGGCAACGATAAACGGGTGACAGCGTTTGTTAAAAAGGGCAACAGCTGCCATTACACTGGAGTACATGACAGTTCGACCTTCATGACTGACGAGGTCCACCGACTGCTTCACGGCAGAGTGAGAGCAGGCACGGCAACTTGTGTCTGAGTTAGTTATAGTGGTAATAGGCTTGCACAGCATCTAACACACTCTCTCCTTCCTCCTCCACCTGGGTCCGGTGTCAAGATAGAGTCAATAAGACCGGAGGTGGGAGAGGACATAAGTGGTTGGCACGGCGTGAACCCGCACCTAGGCGCACCCCCTGGCCCACACCAAACACTTAGCCGGGATTTTAATCAATAATAACAATGGGGACGGCGGCAGAGTTCTCAAGTGGCGCGACCTGAACCGGCAAATGGGCCTGTCACCACATCCCAAGTGTTGGCATTAGTTATGGGTGCGTATTCCCGACAACGCCTGCCAGAATCTGATGTGACTCCCGTGTTGGTCCAGCGGATTTACCGCGGCGCCCGTTTTGAGGACGGTACTGGAGTACATAGGCTAAAGAAAAAGTTCGAACTTCATTCTGCGATCAGAGGAGATTGGTTTAAGTCGTCCTCAGGGACGCCAGCCGAACATTTGTTCGTAGCTGAAGTGAAAGTACGCTATGCTGCACATCCAACTTGACTTAGATTCAAAATCTAGGTTACTTCTCTCTGGGAATAGGGTACGTATGTCTGAAGACGGCGAATAAAACGGCAATGGTCATTGTACTCATCCCCAAACTTTCGGTAATACGTCTACGCTAGGACGAATTCGACTTTTGGATGATCTTAGTGGGCTTATTTGATAACCGATGTTTTTTAAACTCCATCTACATCTTGCTCTCCCTCACTCCTTGCGCAGGGAACCCATACGTGAAGATTCACTTCATGGAGGGCAATAGGCGGATCGCCAAGAAGAAAACGCACGTGAAGAAGCGAACCTCAGCCCCGGTCTTCAACGAGGCCTTTGCCCTGGAAATACCTCAACAGGCTAAACTAGAGAATCTAAAATTACATTTTCGTGTGGTCAATTGGGAGCGAGATACGCAGAGCAAGGTGATTGGCCATGTCACGGTCGGTGCCCAGGCCAGTGAAGCTGCCAGACAACAGTGGAAAACTGCCATCGAGACCCCTCGACGGCAGGTCGCCGAGTGGCATCCGATCCTGGCGTGACTTCCGACCTCTCCGTTCGGTCACCCACCCACATACGCTAACCCGACCCAGCCTGTGCCTGTCTGCCTTTCTCTCGTTCCCCTCCCCTTCTCTCGTCCCTCGTCCCCATCGCCATCTTCGGGATACCGCCTTTCCTAGCTAAGACAAGTCAACTCAAACTCACCTGCTCCCCGTCTGTCCGCCTTTATTTGTCGTGACTCACGTATTTTTTAATCAAAGCGCCCAGAGAGACCTGATTTTGACATTCGAGATCATATGGATGCGGACTGTTTGAATACTATATGCCCTTTGTCCCATTCGACCTCTAATCTTGGTATTCTTCCAGGCACTAATGTCATCGTCTGATTTTTTAAATTGTCTCCTGTCTTGTGGTACGTTTTGTTTCCTGCTTCCGCTGCATTCAGAGTGCGGCTTCCAACAGACGTCCTTGAAAAATACAGCTTTACATAATGAGCCCTTCATATCACTACTATAGACATCTCCCCCCCCCATATTTGACGTCCCGGAGTCATGAAAGGTTTTTGGGCAAAATAAATGATGCACATTACGTTGCGCGTACCTTTAATTGAAACAACGAATGTGAAATCGATCCTTTAGTGACTTATATGTCCACCAAACACAAATAGGGTGTTTCCAGAATCCTCGACTCCGTGGAGAACGGAAATGAGTAATTCTTAGAATCATACAAATTACTTACTGCGCATCTTGGACCTGTCCGCGAAAAATATTTACACGAGTGAGAAATATTTGTCACGAATTATATCAGTCGATCCATCTATTCGAACTTCTCAGGTCGTTCAAGTCCCCTCTTCAAAATACTTGTTTAACTTGCAAGACGTAAATAGCACGCAAAAGGACAAATGAATACACATATAGGTCCAGCACAATGTTGGCAGGACTGGACGGAATCACTATTCTCTTCCTTGTTGATCCATAACGTTATAAATAGAAATTTGGTAATGACTTGTTCACTCATGTTTTTGCTGCAAGTGCAGCTCACCCAAAAGGTCACCAGGAAATTCGCGAGAAGGAACTTGGGTACATATATTCAAGTGGATCTTAATAATTTCCAATGACAAACAGCGATTTCTAATAAGACTTCAGATCTCGCTGCTTGGTCTGCAATTTCTAACGCCTATCAAAAAACGGCATGAGTTTAACTATAGGACATGCAAAAGCAGAGGATCAGCCCCTTTGAATTTCCAAATGATATCTTCTTTACTCTTGAAGCAAGGCAGTAGTATTTTCTCTCAATCGAGTGGAAGCATTAGACAACTATGGTGTGCGGTCAAACATTTTTCTCTGTAACGAAGCATGTGTCGTATTTGGATTTTTGATTGTCAGTGTTATTAGGGGGAACGCAACCTATCGCTCGGGTTCATGGTTAATTATTGAATCTGATCAGCACGAGTAAATGGGAAAAGTCATCTGTTGACCATGTTCTCTTAGATTGAACTCTTCAGTCTCAAATAGAATGTGCGCATTTCCTGATAGCTCATTGCCGGTTTTCATATGGCACACAAAGCGTTCTTGGTTGTCTAAATTCCCTTTGAACTGGACCAGGCCGACTTCCAAAATAAGCCGGTCAAAACTCCTAAGATAAAGTAGATGACCGAAGACTTCATTGGTTTGAGTAATGTCAGGCCCGAACTTTTGGCGTTCTTCCCTGGCAGAAACAATCCTTGCTGTCGAAATATTAAGGTGCATCTAAATGTGGTTGTAATGCGAAAATCCCTCAAGTAGGAGACCGCTTTTCCTTACACCCATTAATTTCTTACTTATGGATTCATAAAGTAAAATCCAGATATTTGTTTATTTCAGGTCGCACACCCTTAGCATTCAACTTCACCTCTGCCCCCCATATGGATTTCATAGGGTTATCTCACTTCGGATGGAGGTACTGGACACGAGTTCACTTTCATCAGACATCGCCTTTAGTGCCTGTCTTTGTCACGATCGCGATTTAAATCTCGATCTTCCACATGAACGGCAGTAATACTACCGCTGAAGCACTAGCGATCGCCGAGATTAAGCGAAATTGTCCCTCCCAGACAGTGCACATTTTGATAGTGTTTCGGTTTTTCCTGATCGTCTCACAGGAAGACGCAATTATTGTCTCAGCATACTCCTGCCAAACAGGCCTTTTGGGTTAGCTCGTGCCATAAACCACAATAAACCTGATAATTGCTGAATTTTCATAAGTAAATGCCCACACCATGCCCCTTCCGGAGCGAAGCCGATTTACATTATTTGACAATTTCCTATCGATCAGCATCCCCACTAGCAGCTTCGAAAATCCCATAAGCTCTGCTCAAAGATACGATATTTCGTCATTCAGCACAGAACGGCCCACTGCGTGCGGTACAGCATGCGTTTTTATAACATCATCCTTGTAACAACTGTAAACTCTCCTCCTTTGATATACTTTTCCATCCTGGCACAAATGCCTCGCCCTTTCCACAACGTTCTTTGATTCCACTAAAGCGTTTGATTTCGTGAGCCGTTATTTTCTCCCCTTGAATATTTGCTCTTCTGAAATGGGAAGAACTTCAGAATTCTCTATCCTCTTTCTTAAACTCATGCAAGCAAAGAGTTATGATTTTCAGTGATGTTCTAGTTCCAAAAATATGAGCAGTGGACTTATTCAGGATAATGTGCCCGGCCCACATTTGTTCTGCTTTTTGCCAGTTAAGTACCAGATGTATTTCAGAGTGGCAGGCCTTTTTTATATCCTGTTGAGTTGAAAGTGGTCCATCCGCACAAGCCATCAGATCGTGCCATCGTGCTTGGTCGCTTAAAAATTAACCTACAGACTTTTTCCAAATGGTGCTGCACATGGCGCCTTTCGCCTGCCTGACATGTACAGTTCAGTTATGGATACTTGCGACGACTGCCATTCTCAACTTTGCTTTTTGTCAGGACCTAGGTATATATTACTTCAAGAATCTCGGTGTCAAAGAACACTGGACATTTCGTACCGCTAAATCACGTAAAACGGCCCAATTTATCCTCTGTAATTCCAAAACTGCGACATTGGAACCCGTCTCTATAAAATATGATTTAAACATGAACTTTAATATAGGTGCTATTTATTCATTCTATTGTGAGCTGCTGAGTAAAATAAAATTGAACCCTTCTAGCATTTCTTTATCAGACAAATGTTACCAGACAAAATACCGAAATTTCACCTGCCAATGGCAGGGTGGAATCACAGACATTGACCCCTTGTGGTCTTGCTGATTATGAGGTGTACCGCCTTTTCTATATAAGCTGCTAAACTGTCGTGAGTTTAATCCATCCACTACGGGAACAGACGAGATGCTGAACAAGATTACCATGGTGTCAGAATTTCGTTGGTTGCGTAGCCGTCTATTCTCAGTCCTTCGCTGTCATTCTTCCTTGAAATATGGATGGCACCTGGTATGAATTTATTTTTTAACTCAGTCTCTCGGTCTGACGTCAATAACTATAGGGGCATCCATTAAACTCCACCATTAGTAAAATTTACCAAAAAATAATTTTTAATGAGATTCTTGTTTTCTGTTTAGTTAATCAACTTTTCAGTTTAATTCGTCATGGATTTTAGTCTGAAATGTCTTGCGAAAATTATCACTTAGACTTTTTCATTTTAGCGCTTCTCGTCCTAATGTATAGCAGTCATTGGTAATTATCTACCTTGATCTTTATAAAGCCCTCGGCAAAGGCGTCGTACAGACATCTTTTAGTACAGCTGGAGGTCCTCAGCATTCAACCTTCTCTACTCGACTTCACAGGGTCCTGTTATCCAACCTCTGTCAGAGGACCATGATCGGTAATGGCCACTCGACGTCCCTCTCGATCATGAGTAGCGTAATTTAAGGTGGAGTTGTAGGTCCGCCATTCTTCCATCTTTACACTGACGACCTCTCAACAATAATCAGAAATTCGCGGGCAGACAACCTTCTGCGCCCTTCCTCTCTCACCCCACCTGTGTTATAAAGTTAACTTTTGTCGATTTTTCAGTCACTGGGATGTTTGACTGGCCTGAAGAACATTTATCGAAAACATCGTATGCTCGCCAACTCATATTCTGACATTCGTCTACGTTACTGACCTTTAGTGCGTTTATTCATTTTCTAAGGACAATACAAATGCTTGCGTTGAAAAAATTAACTCTGGTCTACTTTGCCCGTGATAATCGAGTTCAAACTGGTGGATGGAGTTTCTTTCCTCTATGCGTAGTTTCATGTGTTAAGGTCACGTCAAGCTTCCTGGCCCCATAATATTCCAAAATAATTCATTTTAAAATATCCCAAAAAGGACATAGGCCTAAGTTGTACGAGGAGGCTAGCTTTACTCCACGTGCAGATCTACGTTCCGCAAAGGCTGCGCAGATGTGGTTTATTTTCACGCAATTTTTCGGTTGGATGTGGTTATGTAGCCCTACCTGATGTAAGCAAACCCCAGCCATCTGTAATACAGGACCGGTGGTAATCGGGGTTTTTACAGGTGGGGCCGGGGAACGCACAAGCGATGAGGTCAAGAAGTCGTACGCAAAAGAAAAGTTATTGGGAATGAGCGGTTGTACTTTGAATGGTTAAAAAATAGTTGCGCTAACCCCTAACCCTAGTCCTAGCTCCTTACTATAACCCCTAATCCAAAACCCAATTCTCTAATCCTAACCTTTAACCCAACCACCTAACCATAGCCCCTAACCCTAACCCCAACCCCAACAGTATTGTGTCCATCAGGTGGAGCTGCCAAGCCAAATCTTGCCAATTTTCCATTCGCATCTCCAAATATTGCTATGCTTTCTTCGGTCTGATGAATGCATTTGGCCGAAATGAAACCGAAAGGTCTTTAGACAGTTTTGACTCAAATGCTCGTCTCCTGTTGCCGATTCACAGTTTCTCGAAATGAGAAATTTTATTTTGCGAATTTCGGACTCCTATGAGATAGAAGAATCAAACCCGGACGTCACTCCCTGCCTTGCATTAGTTCTAGGCTGATTTCCCTCGTATTGACGCACCGGTGGATGAACCTTACGCCACGCATGATTCCTCCATGGTCATCTCACTACCTCTTTCCTCTATGTATAGACTTTTGTTTACTGCTTCCAAATATACTCCCCTTGGAATAATCTTTCAGTTTAACATAGGTCAATGTCCAAATTGTCGGTATTCAAATTGAAACTGCGCAAGTATCTTAACTCGAAGGGTAGACGATCATTATTGTTCGCTACATTCCCTAACAACCAACTTCTCTACTTTGAAAAGGGCTTGCTTGGGATTTAGGGGTAACTCTTGCATGCGTTACTTATTCAGTTGGAAACATTCACTTAATTCTAACAACTACAATGTTCACAAATGGTTGCCAAATCCACTGATATTGTCCAGCTCTAAAGACGATCTTTGCGACTTTCTTCGACTCCTTCGCGTTTCTATTCTTAGAGAAATGTTTGCGGTTGTGATGCATTCCTCCGTTTCGCGACTTCAATGGTCTTTTCTGAAGCCTGTCAGAAAATACCGTGATCTAGTCTACTGCGCTACTTGCGTACACGTTGCCTATTTCGGTTGTGAAATTGCCCTTCGACGAGAAACGTTTCGAATTCTCAAAAACACTCAGCGGCTAAGCAGTCCCGTTCTGCACATATGTTCCTCTCATAAGCGACAGTTTCTCTCCTTAAAACGTCGGTAATCGCTTTCATTTTATATTGCCTTTCGGCGAATTATTCATATGTAAGTAGTTTTTCACAGTTTGCTCAACTTCATGATTCAATGCCTGCTCGTAACTTTCAAAACGCCAGTAAACAGGCTTCCAATCTATCAGTCGTCAATGCTATAAACACAAACTTGACGCTGTGCATGATTTCTTATTCGTTCCGAAACGTCTTCAATATTTTTTGACATTTCTATTGACAGTACCCGCATGGTTCCTCAATAAAATTGCTTTGATTATTATTATTATCATTGATCAGAATAAGAAGCGATCGCCGGAACAAGGTCTTTATTCGCCTGAGGTTTCGGATTCTCACTTGAATCCATCATCAGAGACAGTAGCAGAAAAGGGTGACTCGTGCACAGGAAGTAGCAGTATTTATAGGATGCAGTCGCTACGCTACCGCATACCTATAGCAATTAACCGCGCTCCCCTTCATCGCTCGCATCTTCGCTTGTATCGATTATTATTATTATTATCAATTTGGGCGACTTGGACACGCTGACGCAGTGGCCATCGCGAATTCAATTTATTCCATTTATTGCATGTGCAGTCAAATATTTTTGCTTACTTCCCATCAGAGTCATTGCTGTTCAGAGTGATTTGCCAAGGCACATAAAAGTTATGCAAAAATTCACCATCTCAAAAGAACTATCAGTCGACATTTTGCGATCAAATCGGCAACTTCCGGCGCTGTATCCACTGAATTCACCATTTGCGTTGATGACCTAGGTTGACTTTGGGTTCCTGCTTTGCCACTTTCCGAGGGCAACGGTGCCGACCCTACTGTCTGTTGCCCATCCGGTGGGTTTTTCTGTTAGCGGAAAAATATTGTTTGCTCCTCGACTTCTTTTCTGACCCACAGTCCCCATCCTATGAAAATGCTTTGTGCATTCAACGTCCCGCTGCCCTCGTAACTGCCGATTGGCGCTCTGAACCGCGGTCATTTCTTCAATCGTAGTTTTTTTCTCTTGAACAATTCCATCGCGCAAGCAAATGCTTTTTATTCAAATCTCATCTAAACTTTCACTCCTGTCAGGATGGCTCCATTATTTGCCCATCTATGTTTATTCCGATAAGGTCTGCAAAGTGACACTCAATGTTGCTATCATTCTATCGGATTTTTAAGAACAGCAGAAGGATTGAAACACACGCAGCTAAATGCCAGCTTGGACAGATCACAACGCCGGTTTGAATAATTGCTAATAATCCTTCGATCTAGCTGCAGGCAAATAAGTGGACTTTAAATTTATTAACACTTCGATAGTCATCAACACGACCTACTCAAGGACTTGTGTGACCTCGACTTTTGAATGCTCCTCACTCTCAAGCCATCTTCTCCCCCTGTCAAGGAGACCAGAAATTTTTACGAACAGGTTTCGAGGGTGCGTGATGGGGACGCTTGTTCAGTTAATCTTGGAATATTGCCTTCAGGCGTATAGTCACCGGATGAATTGTGATTACGCGCTATTTAAGAAGATGTCTACTAGATCTGCCGACTGGTCAACAGATTAAAATCGCTACCATTTAATGATTACAGTTTTATTTTTCAGCTCCTGGGAGCATTAGCAATGCAAAGTGGACTTTTATTCAAATAAGCAAATGTACCCAGAAATGTTGACCGAGATTTGTATATGTGGAACCAAATGTACAATGCAATACCCACAAATTCTAATTTGAACGTTTTTAGATAGAAATGGGGTGGGCTCTGGGTGAAGCAGTTTTCCTCCCCTAAATATTTAACCTGAGTACGCGGGCCATCTGAACCCTCGCCAGGCTTTCAGTTAAGGAGGGGTGGCACAGGTTCGAATTGAGGGCAACCGTAATTATAGAGGCCGTTCAAAAAGAAAGTCAGAAGCATCAAAATAAGTGCATGGGCGGATGCTGAGTTACGGCAGACCTGGGGTGAAACCGAAAGCGGGAATGAGGACACGACGTCCAGGCCCAGAACCCTGGTGAGGGTAGTGGCTAGCGAAATTGGTGCCGTATAACACGCACGCGTCATTATTTGTCTGAAAGATGGGTTGGAGAGGACATCGTGTTCTCTGAGTGTCACGATGCCTGGACCGAGAAAACCCGATTTCCGATGATAGACCATAATGAACGAAACCAATGCAGATGAAAAGGTGCAAGCGAACACAATAATCTGGACATGACCTCCTGGGTGCGAGCGTGTGGAGGCGTGGAATGTATCGGCAGTTATAGTGATATCAGTAAAGATGAGAATTTTATGTCCAAATTCCCGATGACCCTCTCTCGAATAAATGGAGAAAGCTGCTAGGCAAGGGTAAGGAGGGCAATACAGTAGTCCAGTCAGTGTTGTGATAAGTGCTGAGAGGCTAGAAGATGGCCTGCCGTCGGCTGGCAGGCTATTCCAACGTAGCGCATTCTTGGAGGCGAGGAAAAATAGAACATCTGGGGTAGAATGAGGATGGGGAGGGGAGGCGGAGAAGGAGGTGAAAAAGAATAAGAAGAGGAAGAAGAAGGAGGAGGAGGAGGAGGAGGAGGAGGAGGAGGAGGAGGAGGCGGAGGGGGAGGATGAGGAGGAAATAGGAAGAGGAGAGGAGAAAGAATAACCAAGGAAGGATTACGGAGGTTGTACGGGCGATCGACATGAGTAAACGCTGAAATTCAAAAAAATAATAATTAGTAACCCGGAAAAGGAGTCAGAGGCCTATTTTAAGTCTCCCAGTCCACAGAAATCTTATGCTGGTTAGCTGGCGTCTGCTCGTGTGGGAGGTATTTGAATGTGCCGGCACTCAAAGTTTCCTAGTGAAATGTCGACGGACACCTTCTATCTTAGAAAGGCTACGTTCATTCATTTGCCGAAGGGGAGGTTTAGGAGCACAGATGTTACATCGACAGACAGATTTCCATATGAGGAGGTCAAGAACGTGTTAGATAGACGTCGAAAGTTAGGGGTAGGTGTTGTGAGTTTCAGTTCTAGTTCAAAAAATCGGGAAGGTGCCGAATGCGTGAGATTTCAAATGATAGAACATGAATTAGCAGCTGTTGTTTGTGAGTGAACTCAAATCAGTGAGCCGTGAACGTAAATCTTCGTGCTGAGTGACCAGATCGACATGGTGGTTGTTGTTGTTGTGCTTTAGTGTCAAGCATCGAGAAATCCCCGCGCCTTTTTGGCGTTACCATAGACGACCACTCTAGTCCCGTCCTAACTGAAGTGATGATCGCACTCAAGGCGCAGGCAAACACGAGAGACAAGGGGTTCCATCAATGGATGGCCAGCTTATGTCCGTTAAGGCGGATCCCTAGTCGTCGGCAGGTACGGCCAACATAAACGTAAGAGCGGTTAACACATGAGATACGGCAAATGACATTTGTTTGCTGCTAACTGAGTGTGGAGTTGATCAGAAGAAGAAGCGATCGCTGGAACAATGGCTTTATTCGCCTGACGTTTCGGATTCTCTCTTGAATCCATCATCAGAGACAGTTGCAGAAAAGGGTGGCTAGTGTACACGAAGTCGCAGTATTTATAGGATCCTATAAATACTGCGACTTCGTGTACACTAGCCACCCTTTTCTGCAACTGTCTCTGATGATGGATTCAAGAGAGAATCCGAAGCGTCAGGCGAATAAAGCCATTGTTCCAGCGATCGCTTCTTCTTCTGATCAACTAGTTCCTGGAACTCGCATCTTCGCTTGTATCGGTGAGTGTGGAGTCTTTTATTCGGGATACTGATGTACGCAAGGGGGGACACCGACTTGTGGACGATTCAGACGCCAAACCGGTTTAATTGTCAGGTGTTCGCTTCGGAACTTCTGGACATCCAGAGCAGGGAGTAGAATCCCCGTGGCACACTGTCTCCGTTAGAGTCGATGCCTTGTTGTTGTCTCAGACATCTAAGACAGTTTTTCACAAACCTGTTCGGGTATCCACTGAGCTGAAAAAAACCATCACGCGTAAGCCAGCTCACTCTTAAGTGAATCATTGCGGCTGTACCAATAGGCCCAATGGAAAAGAGTTCGGACGCAGCTTCCTTTATGGGCCGCAGGATGGTTGCTCTTATAGCTAAGATGACTTCGGCATTAGAGTCCTACGATAATCGCTTGTCGTCACTGAGTCTCTGTATACTCACGTCTAGAAACTGGGGGGCTATCTCCTGTTGCTTCTTCTCAAGTAACTTGTAGAGCTTAGGAGGCGACATTTGGACTATGGTGAGATTGTCCATCACCGTAGGTCTTTATGAAGACGAAGCTGTCATCGATTTATCTGAGCCACATTTTGACCGAAAAGTTAGCACAACTCTCCTTGCTAATCATTGTGGATCTGAGTCTGCGAATAGCCCGATATTGGCGAACCCATTCAGACACCCTTACCTTGTTGATAATACTTGTCATGGAAATGAAAATAGTTATTGATGGAGAACTGAAGCACTTATAAAATGTGTTGCATTAGAGTGTTGATAGGATCGTCCTGCAGACACCGGGCCAAGCTCTCCATTGTCAAGTCATGCGGTATTGAGGAAAACAGGGCAGACATATTAAATGATAGAATGCCTTCACCAAGACTTCCTTCAAGACTCTGGATCTTTTAAATGAATGCGTGGGAGTTTTTGGCGTTGAATTGTGATCAATCCGTAAAGTTTTCATCAAATTTCAGGAGGATGAAAATTAAAAGAAACGAAGTCATAAATTTGGCAGCTTTGGTTGTAATTCTGCCGGAATGCAGTGAGACATCTAGATTATTGGCGCAGTTTAAGCCTAAGTCCCTGACTGAATACACTCTATCCTTTGATCATGGCAATGATTTTTGGCGGTACACCATCTAGCGCCATTATCCGCCGTAGGGACTCACGAAGGACCAAATCGAACGCGGCGGCAAAGTTAACAAAGCAGACGGCCTTCGGTGGCCGATAGTTATGCCGGACTTCGAGAATGCGTCTCAGTGTGAATACCTGTTCCGCCCATCCACATCCGGCACGAAATCCGGCTTGGTTGGGCCTTGTTCTAGAGTCACGCACAGTCTGGAATCGCCTGAGTTGGACAATAACGAAGATCGTCCCAGCAACGTCGATGGAGCTTATGCCGCGGTAGTTCTCGCTCCTTGTCTTATCTCCCCTCAGGAGTATAGGTACTAGGATGCCTAAGCCCCAGTCATCAGGAGCAACCCCGTTTCTCAAACCCTGTTCAACCACCTCATGGAGCCAGGGCACCAAGGTGTCGACACAAGAGTTGTGGATTTTGGCAGATATACCGTCCTCTCCGGGTGCCTTATTGTTGCGTAGCTTTCGTATGGCATCGGCAACCTCATCTTCAGAAGGGGGGTCACATGGCACTACATAGGTGGGAGAGGGAAGAAACTCCACTGCAGAGGAAAGCAAGGACGTGGTGGGTTGGTTATCGAGGTTGAGATGGTGTTCAAAGTGCTCACGCCAGTGCCCGACTTCGATCGAGTTGTCAACAATAAAACCGCCATTCGCGTCGCGAACAGTGTCACTCAGTGCATAGAGCTTACCACTAACTTGGTAGATAAGTTGGTAGAGTTCTCGAGTGTCAGAAACTTTCGAGGCCTGTTCCATGGAAGTCACTATTTCAGCCCAATATTGTTTCTGGTCATCTCTGGCCACGTTCGCCGTCGTCTTTCGAAGTTGGCGGAAAGAAACGTCGTTACGGGGACTGCCTCGGGCCGTCTGAGCAAACAACTGCAGGGTTCTTCCGCTGATCCAGTCACTGCGGTGTCGCTGGGTATATCCAAGGATTTTTTCAGCGGCCCCATAGACTGACGTTTTCAGTGACGACCACTGGTTATTACCCTTTTCATTGGCTGGGGTCTTCAAACAGGTCCGGATTTCTCTGCTTAAGGGCCTGGCAGCGTTGGTTTGCTAGATTTTTCCGAGGTAAACTCTGGTCTTGTAACCGCAGCTGATGAACATAATACTGTTGCGCTACTTAACTGTTTTGAGGCGTCTAGGACGTGTCATTTTTGGGGCGGATGAGAGGACATGGTCTGACCCATAGGTGTTACCAGTCTCGGCACCACGCTTCGAACTGCTATCATGAACCCAGCTACGCAACCTTGAGCTGAATATTATGCTGTCAATCTGACTGGCCGAATGACCATCGTTTTAATACCAGTTCAAAAGATGTTTGTTGTGATGTTGGAAGCACCTGTTCGTGACAAGCAGTCGGTTCTGATCAACAGAGTTCAGTAATCTCTCGCTTTTTTCACATCGGGAACCAATGCCAAAGCGGTCAAGAAGATGACTGTTTGTGGAGTCGTCAGATCCAGTCCGACCATTCCAATCCCCGGCAACAATCAGCAGACGCGGCGAGTGAGTCGTTCAACTAACGCTTGCAACTGTGAGTAAAACGCCTCTCTATCGGGCCTTTGGCAGCTGAAGTTGGTTCGTACACAGAGACAATGGAGATGTTCATGAAATGATCCTTCAGTCGCACATAGACCATCCGGTCATTAACTGGTTTCCAAGCAAATGAAGCGAGGTCCGCTTGATGCGGGAGGGTGATCGCCACACCGTGTCCGCTAGAAGAATTGAGCGGGCCTCCGTGGTACAGGGTGAAGTGTTATTCGACTTCAGGGATCTTTATTTCTCGAGAGCCTTGGTCAGGAAGTCGAACTTCAGACAAAAAGCAAACATCCACGTTGTTCTGATTAAGGATGATCGCGGCCGGACTTTGAGTACCGGGGTCCAGTAACGCTATTACGTTCCAGCATCCAGTGTCAAGTGTCCGTCTCGACTGAATAGTCCAGCTTGCATACTATTCACCCGCACCACTGAACCAGGGTTAACGGAGCGCGTCGGTTCCCGTGGACGCCGTAGCGTGAGTCGTAATACTGCAGCCGGACATATTTCATGAGGTTTCTTGAGAAGTTGAAGTACAGGCGGATCCCCAGCAGCTGCTCGGATTGCTTGTTCGAGGTTGTCTCCCCTATCGCTTTGGCTTAAAAGCCTAACCCAAAGGCAGCGGTGGCAAGCAAACTTATTTAATGGTGGTTCATGGCCGCCATGTCACAGTGCCGTCATCGGGTTTTGCGACTTTTTTATAAGGCTATCAGCGTGTCAGACCGTAGCCCTCCGCACCCTATAAGCACTGTCGCTGCTGGTCCACGACTGCTTATTCGTCAAAACTAGGTCTGCTTATCTCGCAGTTAACCTTCACTGAAGGCCGTCCCACTCTCCGCCACCTGTGAACGCGCCGGGCAGCCAGTAGCTAGGTTAACGGGCAACCTGTCTTCCCGTGTGGTCTAAGTCCGATTGAAGTCTTCAACCAAGCATCATGCCCACGTTCACTTCGACGGCGGCCATGCTAGACCATGTCATAACAATATTCTATGCAATGTTCTAGATAAATTGCCACCTGCCGTGTGTTTGTCGTAAAAGGGCAAACCTCCTGTCGGTCAATTTGAGAGTTTTTTGACGTGTGCGTACACACGATGAATTCAGTTGCATTTCCCTGAGCCCTTGAGTTTGTTCCTATGTATCTGTATTTTCGCCCAAACTTTTCTTTAATCGCTGTCTCCCCGCTAACCTGCATCCCATCTGCCGATAGAAAAGGGAATATTCGAGGTCAGGGAAAGTAGGAGGAGGAATAAGAGAAGGAGGAGGAGGAGAAGTTTATTCCGGAGGTCATACAGCGGTAGGCCAGTCAACAGACCGACGTCGCACGGCTGGGAACTCCAACCAAAAAAGACCCGAAATAAATAGGCCACGCTTCAGTCACGTCCAGTCACCGAGATCATTACCAACCGTACCACTCCATCCATAGGGACAGACCTACCAAACAAATTTAATGCAGCAAGTAGTACCTCCAGGGTCGTGTGCTTGGGACCAAACGGTCATCGAAACCCAAAATTGCTAATGTACCTCAGAAGTTCAACCGTCGGCAACGGCGATTTTCATCGTTCGTTCCACAGCATGCCTGGCGCAGGGAAGGTGACTTGCGCGTGAATTAGTTTATAATGGCGTCAGACTTGCCCAGCATCCCCCCGCATCCTATCCCCTCTCACTTTCCTGGGCTCAGTGACAAAACAAAGTCGAGACAACTAGTAGAGGGCTCGGGTGCAGCGTCTGACAAAGCTAAATACCTTGTCTGCGCGTGCCACCCGCGTCTAGTCCACGCACAATGAACCAGGTTTCACACAAAAATGGGGGGAGAGGCTCGGATCCCATAGATGTGGACGCGCCGTACAGATCATATTTAGAAGGAGTCATTGGGCCTGACTCGCCGTCCACAAAGGGTCGATTTACTCCGTCACTTTGCTGCCTTTTTAAACCACGAACTTTGGCGTGTCGTAATGGTTTCGAAGCGTCATATATTTTTATGCTGAGGAATGCGTTGTGGAATCGTGCAAATATAATCCCCAGAGTCGCTATCACTCTCTTCCCTATCCCATGTATCAGTTCGTTATCCGAGTCAGTCAGTTATCTAATACTACGGAGGAGCGTAAATGACTGGCACGGCGTGAAGCCTGCACCTAAGCATGCCAACACACCTCCCCCCGCCGGTGGCATTTGTCATGGGATGCGCGGACTCTGCACAGCCTGGTTAACGCGTGTTATGTCACAACCTCGCGCCCGTTTTGGTTCGGCGCCTCTATAGCGCAACCCCTTATGCGGACACAGCAAATACGCCTGGTGGTCTAGGTCGAAGTATCTCTCGTCAAATTGAAAAAGCACCGGTCTAAGTGAAGAAGCTCGCATAAGCACGCGTATCACAGAGAGCATAACTGCTGGATAGAGTGAACTAGTCCCCTCCGTGTCAATAGAAGACTGAAACGCAGTCGAAACCTAGATGGATAAGAAGAACGATAACGCATGGCTTGTGTCATCGTCAGCTCGTCCGATCGCTCTTTAAACTCACCAAGGTGCGAGATTACAGTGGTAGCATGCACATTTCCGGACAGAGGGTGATGCCTGATAATTTCCGAACTTCCGAAACTGACATCTAGGAATTCCAAGGGGTAGGGTTCTTCAAACCTACGTCTTTTCCATGGCACCCGTAAAAGAATTCTGCAGTCCACTTAGAGTGACCGCAGTGTTAAAAGTCCACCGAATCTGAAAACCCTCCTTTGACCCGCCAGGGTTTCTATGTCCTCGGTCCCTTACAATATTGGTAACTTGTGAAGAGCAGGTTAGACTTATTCTTTGAAGACGTCTCAGAAACAACAACACCAACCATCACTCTTTTCAGCCGGATTACAGACCCATAGCAGGGATTAAACGCCGATGATTTGTTCTGGAACAGATATAAAGGACTCCGAAATGAGGATTAGGGTCTGGGGATCTACAGCAATCAGATAATGCAGAGCCCTCCCATATTCCGTTTAAACGAGCAAATTTGGACGACGGTGGGGTTTATCCAGTAAACGGAGGCCCGAGGTGCAATATCGCATGTCTTCATACGTATGAAGGTTGAATTTGCATATATCAACGCACAGAGTATGCTGTTCAGTTCTGATAAATATAAGGTTACATTTGCGATCTCTCTGATGGCGTCATCGTCAAACACTTTGCCCAAAGCAAGTCTTTAGCCAACATATATTGGACGTGACGCTCAAGTCATTCCTCACTCAGCACACCTTGTTGCCGACGGAGGACAGTCACATTACTGCCCATTTCTGATGTCCACGCAATCACTGGGCAGCAGTGATGAGATGCAACATAAGCTTCTCTAAGCGAAGAGACCACGTTCTACTTCTCTGGGAATATTCCTTATTTTCGGTGCTTCAAAAGTCTCCTGACGTCAGAAGCAATGATTGGCTCAGTGAGTTTGGTCAAGTGAGAGCCGAATTAAACCGCAAGGACTGCAAATCAGCCTTTTCTGGAGACGTAATCGAATGTTTGGAATGGTTCAGTGAGCTATTGCACATGCTCCTCCAAGACCACTGCCCGATTTCAATGAAGAAGCTGAAAAAGAAGTCCCAGCGGCTGGCACAGGCTTTTAAAGGGGAAGCGAACTAAAGCGGCGGTTATGGGGGAGATCTGTCATCAAAATGAACCAAGTTTCCCTAAATGCATACACAATGTAGAGAAACCTGGTCAAATGAGTTAATCTAAGAGCACGGAAAAACTTAAATATATACCTGCTTACCAGGGTCGCGGATGATTACATAAGACGGGATAGGCGAAACAGAGATCTCGTGCTCCTGGTGAAGACTAGCAAAGACATAGGCATAGATGAGGATGGGGAAAAAATCGGGGTACCTTTCAAAATTATAACGTTCGTTCTCCCGAGCAAAAGTTCCTATGAAATTGGCGAGATTCAACAACTAAGACTGTGCCTCTCTCCGGCACGACTGTTTATAGAATTGCAGACGGTGAGGAAGCCAAAATCGCCGGGTCCGATGACACCACCGAAACTGCTGAGGAATTGGTTAAACTGCCTCGTTTAGGGTCGTCTGTTTGTTCACCGACTGGCAGTCCGCATGGATTGCATGGCCATATACACTTGGCATCAACGTATCTGCGAATAATTACAGACCACTTAACCTCACCTCGATCCGCTGCAAAATTAATGAAAAAATAATGCAGCAAAAACAATGCGTTTCCAAAAGTAGCATGATCTACTCTCTGATTCCCAGCATTTATTTCGCGGAGGTAGGTTTTACGTAGCAAAATTACCCTGAAATTTTAAATGTTACACTCGAGCAGTAGGTGGAGAAAATAATATACATGTAATCTGTATTGATTTAAGGAAGGCATTCAGTTGTATTCCACACCAGTGCTTATTAATCAAAAATTAGCCGAACAGGCTTTAGCGGTCATACTCTCGGGTACATTAAAGCGTCTCCATTTGCCGGTCTCAAGTTGTCCATGCTGACGAACAGCAGTCGACGAGGCTGGCGGTTGATAGTGACGTTCCCCAAGGTGGTGTTCTGGGCCCCACTCTATTCATCATATACGCCAGTGACTGCAGCAATGAGCCGGGTTTTGATGTCGCTATGTTTTGCGAGGCTAGTAAGCTCTGGAGCATCACCCAGTTCGAAGTCGGCGAACAGCGTTCGCGGGAAAACCTAAATCGGCAGCAGTACGGCATGCAACCGTAGGGAGGGCACGGCAAGCAAAGCCACCTGTAAAACAGGAACGATGGCAATAGGTGGTTTACGGGTGGGGCACGTGCGGAGAAGCGTAAAATAACCAAATTTATACCCAAAATAACGTAAAACACGCATAAATGAAGTTTTATGTTTAAGCTGACGAGTAAAGCTTTGGAGAGCGAGAGCTCCAGGAAAAATGGGAGAAAGTATAGGCAAGTAGGGTGAGGAGAAAGTACGAGTGATTAAAGTACGCCGTATGCGGACGGGTTTCAGAGCGGCGAAGAGTCATTGGTCGAACATTTTCACGTGAATTGCAATGATTTCGAGGACTCTTCCCGAGTTTAAATTTTGCGAAATTATGCTTGGGTGTTACTTCCGGTCACTGGGCGACCCAGAGGATGCAATTAAGAAACTTAGTCAAGTGGGAAATCTGAAAAGTAAGCGCATTCTTAGGCAACCGGTTACTATGACAAGATAAGATGTACCCACATGTTTTTGATGTGATTCACAGAAAGATTGACAAAATTACAGTTCAGTTCAGTTCACTTTATTGAGGGAAATGTAGGTCTTCACCTTTGAGTGGACCACATCTATGAAATTTTGCCCACCGAAAACTTTGGAATAGCAACAATTCTCAAGGAGAATGGTTTTCTGGACTTTCACGGACTAATTCCTCGTTCTCAAAAAGTTGGTTTGGTTACTACCCTCTAACACGTATGCTAAAACAAGCACTGAAGCTGCGTGCTCGTTTTAGGCGTCTGATGCGAAAACGGCATATATAATAGCTACTAAGAGCTGATTTTCAGGGTGAAAGAATATCTGCAGGCAAGTTAAAATACAGTTACTCGTTCTGGAAATTTCCCGCAACCCGCCCAAACTTTAGATTTTTCCTTGCTTTTGGCTTCCAGCGGTCCGTCCAGAAACGCCAGCCGGTGAGATATGGCAGTAAGGATGTGCTTATCATTTAACCTGCACACTTGATGCACTGTACAGCAAACGGTCGATATTTACGATAGTCAGTTGGAAATACCATTAATGAAACACAATTTGTTATCTCATTTCCACTATGGTTAACATATTCCTTTGCTTTTCTAGCATGCTGTCCTTTGTCATTTGTTTGTTTTAACTAACAATTGTTGAGTTTGTCCGTCTACTTTTCGGTTCTTTTCGGTCGCGCGCTCTGTTAGATTTTATCCTTATCTGCTTCAATGTGAGTTGTAGAAGACCAACCCGGACCTTTTGTTAAAATGTGGTCTTGTCAATCTTGTTCTTTTTTGACTCAATTGTTTTTCGAACTTGATTTCTAATTACCGCGTTGGGAGAGTGCGAAGGGCTAGTCAAGAGACCGTCCGGGAGGGGGAGTTTGAGAAGAAACCGGAGCATAAATAGTCACTACGTGTTGTTATATTTTCAATAAACGTTCTTATCACAATATGTTCTACTTTTCATGTGCTTGCGCTTTGAGAAAGATGAGCTCACTTCATACTAGCTTTCAGGATTCTGAACAGGAAGGCATCCGATCCGTACACAGACTGTCGTATAGAGGAAGCAGCTAAACCCCTACCCTTATGTGGCTCGGACACTACAGAGTGATTTAAAAGGGCGATATGCGGACGGGTTTCACAGTGCTGAATAGTGACTGGTCAAATATTTTTACGCGAACCGCGACGGCTTCTGGGAATATTCTTGAGTTTAAATTTTTCTAAATTGTACTTGAGTGATACTTCCAGTCACTGAGCGACCCGGGAGATGTCATTAAGAAAGTCGATCAAGTACGAAGTTATTATATAGTTATTAGCTTTGAAAGTCTCACGCAGTCCGCCCAAGCTTTAGTTACTTCGCTAGTATAGCTAGTGTGTTAGTTAGTATAGTTAGTTCGTTAGTTAGTAAGTTGGTTAACTGGTTAGTTAGCTAACCAGTTAGTTAGTTAGTTAATTAGTTAGTTAATATAGTATGGTATGGTTAGTTAGTTAGTTAGTAAGTTAGTTAGTGTGGTTAGCTAGTTAGTTAGTTGGCCACTTAGTAAAGTTAGTTAGTTGGCATACTTAGTTACTTAGTATAATATAGTAAGTATGTTTAGGTAGTTAGTTAGTGTAGTTAGCTTGTTAGTTAGTTGGTTAGTTAATTTGTTAGCTAGTTAGCGTAATTAATATAGTTAATACAGTCAGTACAGTTAGTACATAGTCATTCGTTTTGAAAGTTTCACAGAGCTGGCCTAAACTTTAGATTTTTCATGGCTTTGGGCTCCCAGTGGTTCGTCCAGAAACGCCATCCGGTTAGATATGGCGATAAGGATGTGCTTATTATTCAGCCTCCATAACTGATGAATTGTACGGTAAGCGGTCGATATTTACGATAGTCAGTTGGAAATGCCATTTGTTATCGCATGTTCACTCTGATTACCATATTCTTTTGTTTCTCTACCATACTATACTTTGTCCTTTGTTTGTTCTAACTAAGCAACGATTAATTTGCCCGTTTACGTTTTCGTTTTTGAGTCGCGCGCTCTATAAGGTTTCATCCGCAAGTGCTCTGGTTAACGCATCCCTGCTCCAGTTAGCGCACCGCCAGAACCCACAGAAGTGAATAATTTTACAAGCACTCGTGATTGGCACAATAGTTTTTTTTCAAAATGATGATCTTGTCGTTGCCCAGCAGTAAGAATAGGTGCTCTTACCTGTGCGCTACCATCGTCCTGTCACATCCGAAGTGGGAAGGAAGAGAAAAAAGGCACCAGTATGGGGGGTTTATTGTACACAGAACCCGGAGCTGTCCTCTCAGGCGGCAGTGGTCACTGGCGAAGCCAGGGCTAGTGTTGACTGTGTCCAGTCAAGCCTGAGAGTCTCTGAGATAGTGGTGGCAGCCGCTTTTGTAGGCCCGTGGACCAAGCTCAAGTGGCGTTCAGTCAGTTTGTGTTGCACTTGCCGAGGGGTGGTGTCCCAGTTGCTTGTTTTGCTGGTTGCAGGGGTTGGCGCGTTCAAGTGGCTGCAGAAGCAGCTGCGGTTGTGCGGACGTAATTGTGTCCGAGCTGAAGTCGGTCGAGTGGTTTCAGGTCAGCTCGTCTGGGACGGCTCGCTGCAAAGGGCGAATGACCTTGAGGCAGCGAGGTCTTGAACAATGAAACCAGTCCGGTCATGATGGCTGCCCACTACAATCTAAACTTTTTAAAGAATTTATTACATGACGTAACGGAAGGTCTTCTCGACCTAATTCCACTGGCCGGCATCATCAGAGCCCTTTTGGACCAAATTCTATATCAGAGTATTAACCTCCCTAGTAGCAATAGATATCGAGTAGCTATGCGTGAATAACGATTTGTCGGGATATGTATGTCTGTCAGGTAATCGGCTACCTCGCTTATACAATCTGCCATTTCATTGATTGTCGTTCTTTAGTCGCATTTCGATTGCGCGCAAACGCGGGCTCACCATTATTTCGCGGGAGTGGCGTGGAACGTGTGACGTGACAGTCCTTGCAATTACTTGTAATTATTGATGTATATCTCTAGTTTGCTACTGTTCCTATGTTAACCGTGTTTAGGCAAGAATCCCGGAGGACACGATTACGTCGTATTAAAAGGTATGGAGACGAGGCTTTCGGGGAAATTGTGGAGGCGGTCAACATTTGTTGGAGTCCATTATCCTCCAGAGGGCAGACACTTCCCGCCAGACTGCGTCCCAGCTGCCACAGAACCCCTTAACTCAGCAGTTGCGTGCGATGGCTGAGTTTTGTCAGCTTAATATTCAACTACTGCACAATAGCTTCCGAAGCCAGCTGGTATGCTACCCAATTTATATATCCCTCTTGCGTTGGACATCCTACCTCACATGCCCTGGTGGGCACAATGTAGACGACTTCGTGAAGCGAATAATTTTCGCTCTATTCGAGGGCGAAATAAGTTTGTATGTCAATTTTAAGGGAATGAGAACGAAAGGAAGCCTCAGCGGATCCACACTATATGAGGCTATAGTTGGTATGTCTGTCATTACTTAAACAATTCCGTGATATTCAGACCTTGAGTCTGCTTTTACCAAGCGCCTGAAAAGGTCGCTGGACAGCTATGTCCAAAGAAAACAAAATTCGAAAGTTAACAGCCGAGAAATGTCTTATCTTATTCAAAAATAAATGTGTTTATTTATTTGAAAGGAGTTTCTTGGTCTTTGTTCTAAATTCGATTAGGTTTCGACTTTCCCAGATAGAACTTGGAAGAGCATTCCAGATAGTGGCATATCTAGTGCAGTAGAAATTTGGCCGATGAGACTTTGTGAATTTGAGGATCCTTATAATATCTTCGCTATTTCTGGTGTTTTTGGGGCATTTTGGTTTGTTACTAAATTCATTTTTAGAATATCTTGGTCATGGGTGACCTTGAATAGGAAGTTTAGCCCATTTTGGAGTCTTCTGATCTACAGGGGTCGAAGACCGTATTTATCAACCATGTGTGCCATCACTTCTGGACAAAGATTTAGTAAAATGTTACTGAACGCCTTCTAGTTTCTTTCGGCCGTCTGAGGGCATTATGCCGAAGAAAATTGAGCAATAATCTAGGAGTGGTAAAACGTACATTTTGAAAAGTTGTATTCTTAGTGCATTTAAGGTGAAATTTGTACACATGAATACACATAGGCGAGTGGCTTTCGGTGATATTTGTTGAACGTGGGGGGATAAATCAAGGGTATTTGTATAGTTGACACCTAAATCTTTTACCGATTAGGTCTCCGTTATTTCATTATTCTGGAATATTATGGGGGGGCGGGGAAGTTTCTGTGGGCCAAAGATGAGGAGGCGGCATTTTTCGAATGAAAAGCGCATCTGCCATTGACTACTTCATTCGCTGAGTTTTCTGAGATCGGTTTCAATTGTTCTGCGAATATTGGCTACTGTATTCCCACTGTGTACAAATGCAAGTTTCAGGTCGTCCGCATACAAAGCCGTCTTAGCTTATATTGATATGGACGATGAGTCGTGAATATATATATGAAATAGAAGGGGTCTATGAGAGTGCCTTGAAGTACTCCACTGGTAATAGGGGATACTTCTGAGACGACTTTTCGAATTTGCACCACTTTGTATCGGTTTTGAAGATAGAATTTAAGAACATCGAGAAGGGGTGGTCTAATTCCATGACTTTTTAGCTTTATCAATAGTGTTTTATGAAGGACTTTGTCAAAGGCCCTTTTTAGATCGAAGTATATTGAAGCTACTGTGCTTCCATCATCTCAACTGCCGGAAACGAATTCCAAAAAAGGTAAGATGGCAGGACTGACATGACGTTTAGGTAAGAATGCATGTTGAGATGGGGGAATGAGGTTGGCGTTTATGAGCTGGTCTAGCAATTGTTTGCAGATTATTTTCTCGAGGATTTTAGCTATAGCCGGTGTTCGGTGAACACCACGATTATTTTGGATATGAGATCGGTTGCCGCTTCTAAAGATAGGTGCAATGGTCGAGCATTTGCGCATGTCCGGAAAAATTGCACTTGACTGGAGTAGGTTGAATAACTTAGATAGGAGTATTGGAGCATGTCATATGCTTCAGAATACATTGCGGGATATTGTCCGTCCCATAAGAGTTGGCGATGGATAGTTGTTTGATGGCTACTTTAACCATTTCTTCATTGCTGATAGAAGCGAACAGGTGAGTCCCAGTTTTCAGTTCAGAAGACGAAGATGCGATCACTGGAACAAGAAATTTACTGGCCTGACATTTCGGATTCTCACCTGAGTCTATCATCAGAGACATTCGCAGATAAAGGTGATGGTGGTACAAGGAGTGCAGTATTTATAGCACGTGGCTGCCGTGGGACCATATGCGCACTGTAATTAACAGCTCTCGCAATCACCGCTGGGGTCGTAACTGATGCGATGGTGGCTTGTCAGTCCGCGTCCGGGTCGTTAATTGCCGTGATTTCGTCATCCGTGCTGGATGCTCGTGTGACGATTGCTCGGCAAATTGTCTCACTGTCACTGGGATAATTATTCGCCCGCGCCCTGCCCGCGCCCTCCCCGCGTGACTGATTCCTCTGTCCAGGGAAAATCTCAGCACGGTCTATGGTACCGGGAGGTCATTGTGTTTGCTGATGAATTGCTGGCCTGAGAACCATGACTGGAACAGCTCGAGCAGCGCGCATATGGTCCCACGGCAGCCATGTACTATCAATACTGCACTCCTTGTGCCACCTTCACTTTTATCTGCGAATGTCTCTGATGATGGATTCGAGTGAGAATCCGAAACGTCACGCCAATAACTTTCTTGTTCCAGTGATCGCATCTTCGTCTTCTGAGTTTCTTCATTAAAACGGATCTCACTAAGGATGCGTTCTGTCATCTCGGTCGGTTTGACTGATAGTTACCTCCTCGACTGTGTAGTTAGCTGAGAAGTATTTGTTGCATGAGTTTACTATTTGGCTGTCATTTGTTATAACTTGTCCTGATTCATCAATAATAGTTCGTGGTCCTGACTGTCAATGATTATTCATTTGTTTCTGAAACATTTGAGTTGTTTGCTCAGGGGATTCTAGTGCCTAGTGTTCTGTTGCTATGGTCTTTTATGTTTCCATTTTCGTAACTAAGTCATGAATTTCCCTATTCGTTGAAGTGTGGATAAATAACTTACAGAGGTGTTCTGTAGTTGTTTTTGTAGTTTTTGAGTTTAGTTGAAACGAAGTGTGGGCTTTGTGTTTTTCCATACAGGAGTCTTTCGTCTATCAAGGTATCTCGAATTACAGATAGTACAGAGTATAATAGATTAACTGTCTCAATAGGGGATGTTGTTAGAAGGTCTGGGCTCCAGTCTACTGACCTAATATAGTTGTCCCTAAAGTTTTGTCAAGGTTTTTGGGTTTAGGCGGATGTTACTAAAGTCGGGTGCTAGTTTTGCGTTTAAGGGGAGCGTTGATATCATTGCTTTTTGGTCACCTTCAAAGGTTGCGCAGTCGTAGAGCATATAGAGGGGCCAGATGTCGTAGGTGAAAATAACGTCTAGTATATTGTTTCCTCCGGTGGGTTTGTCAACAATTTGTGTCCAGTAATAAAAGATAATTGAATATAACAATTCTTCGCGCCTGGTAGGTGCCAATAATTCGACCCAGCTTATTTCTGGGCGGTTCAGGTCGCCTGCAATTATCGTATATTCAGTTTTCATGCTAGCTATATCGTTTACTAAGTGGATGAGACTTGTGTCATCATTACTACATTCTGGAGGGGAGTATAGACATCCGACTAGTATGTTTTCCTGGGTATGAGGTTTTATTGTGGCAAAACACGCTTCTCCAGCAAAGGTTTCGGTTGGGACGTCAAAGCCCCTTTGCTCAATGCCAGTTGTAGATAAGACAACTTCCGCCTTGCTTACTAACACGGTCCTGTCGATCGAAATTATAATTTGGGACATTTAGCGAAGCACGAGATACGTTAATGTGTATCCGGGGCATCTGACTTAAGTCAAGTAAATTGGTATTAGGTTGGAATTTAGCACAGTCAAAGCAAGTTAAGCTCCTAAGTACTTTATTATTCAAGTGTCAACAGCACGAAAATCGCAAGCCCTTAAACAGTAGGGAGCACACTGGTATGTCACTCCTAAATCGACTCGACTAATTGTCAAATGACTGGACTTTGTTATTTAAAGTGGACAAGTGAACCACTCTGTGATTCGGTGGGACCAGACGTTTGAACCATCGATACTATAGACTGAGTGGCACACAACTGCAATAACTGCACGCACAGGGGGACCTAGGTGGATAAGTCGTGACTTTACCAAAACCATCGTTGTACTACTCGAATGTGGCCAAACCAACAACAGCAGCCCTGTAACAAGCTGAGCAAACTTTCTCGGCGCTTGAAGACGGCCGCTTTGCCAAGGTCTTTGAGCTTTTGCGCGGCCGTAACTGCAGTTCACTATCTAAGCCTAGTGACCTTGAAGGGCTAACGATGGCAACATCCTCGAGAAAGTGTAAGGGTGCACTACAAAACAGACTGAACTGACCTAAGAAACACATCCGTATAGTCTTTGAGGTGCAGGCGACTCCGACTTGGCCAGATAAGAGAGAACTAGGCAGGCAGGAGAGAAAAATGAAAGAAAGGAAATTAGAGAGACCGGCTCATGACGACACCTCGCGAGAGGGCATTCCGTAGGACGTCCGTATGAGCCAGCTTCCCGACCAATTCGAAGAATTCGTCAAAGTCTAGGGTCCGCCCAGAGCCTCTGACAATCCGGCAGGTTTGGATGAGATCGCCGCGCAGTTGCCTGTAATTGTGAAGAAACATAATTAGTTCGGCCAGTTTGTTTTCGTAAGGCAGATGGTCAAGGTTCGTAGCCATCTTCATAGCTATCGTATGTTATCTTTCCAATTGTTGATAATCCCTCTTCAACCACGGTCGTCTGGCCTGTACTGCATACTCTAAGTGAGACCAAACGAATGCCCCGTAGGTCTTCCCGAACAGCTCCCTATCGATTTGTACAAATCCTCGCCTCAGCGCAAATAACACCTGCGTCATGCGTTCGACTGCTCGTAGAGACTGGGACGATGGTTTCAACGAGGAGGTTATTAGGACTCCAGGGTCTTTCTGATCGTCAAACTTTCGAAGGGACTACCCATCAGGGTGGTATCGGAAGGAATCATCCTCCCCGCCGGTTATTCTGTTGCGGAGTCTTAAGACCACTCATTTGTCCGCATTAAAATTTGACAACTGAACATCTGTCAACTGCTAAGTCGGTTGAGACTCTCTTGAAGCGCGGCCTGTCTGCGTCAGATCTGACAGTTCTCCACAGTTAACATCGTCACCATTATCATTCTTCAGTACTGTGACTCGGCACTTTTTTAAGTCCATTGATAATATAATGAAATAAAATTTTTGGCTTTTGTTCTGCCTGCCGGATAACTCTGGATTTCTAGTCCTTTCTTGTCTGATGGATGTATTTCTGAGCGCATTTGGTTGGCAGCGAAATTCCTCGAGATGTTCTGGTGACCCAGTTTCCTTGAATATCTTCCACTTTTTCTAATTTTTCTCTCTTAACTGTCCATTCGGGTCTCTATTTAACCAGGCGGAGCGACCAGTCGCTTACTGCACCTTCACTGGACAACAGAACCGAATCAGATATAGTGAAATTGTATTAAACTATTTCAATTGTCCTCTGGATCCTCCATGAGCAGGAATTCCCAATTCACGGACTTCATGTCGTTATTCATCATGTTATAATCTGCGTTCCATATATTTCATTGACCTTCCGTACTCTTATGGAGTTGAAAGAAGAGCAAGTATGCCCCCAGTAACGTATTACGGCCACCCTTACCGGGAGGCAATACACACCGTCAATTTTAGGGAAGTCGTATATAGAAACTAATTTCAAGCATTTGGCTGTCTGGTTCTCTCTAAATCTCCTTTACGTCTTCGCACCAGAAGGAGGATTAGTGTGAGGACGACTAGATTGCAGCTGAAGGAAGCTGGCATACCGTCGACTGCTAATTTTTTTAGTCCATTGGCGGTGCGCTGAAGTCTCTAGTAATTAGAACTTTATGGTGGCTACCTACTTTCTTGACCAAATGGAAGTGTGACTCTTCATATGCACTCGGGAGGAATTCTAGGTTTTGTTCTTTAGTCTTTTTATCATTGCCCAGACGGATTCATATTTAAGGGAGGAAGTACGAGCTCGTTCAGCTCCCGAAATTCCTATCCTTACATATACGATTACCCTACCGCTCTGTCTATTTTGACGGCCACTACGAAAGTGCAGGTTGCCCTGTACGGAAATTTCAGTACCCGCGATTTCACCTTTGCGCCGTGTTTCTGCTACGGCAACGACATCGGGGTTCGTCGATTTTTGAAACGAGAGTTCGAGCATTATTTGCAAAACTCTTAATCTGGTCTGAGTAATTCCGGTATACAGGCGCCTGTCCATTTCATGGGATTGAATGCAAAAGCCTGCCGGTGCGGATCGGGATGAACTGTTGTCCATCGCCCCTAATCTGTTATGGCTATAGGTTTTCTACAGAGAAATAACCCCTAGACATGGGTAATTTTCCTATCCAGTATATTGAGATTGCTGTCATACAGGCTGATACTTCTGAGGACTTCCGCACTTGGCCCCCTCTATTTTTCTCTCTCCTGAGGGTGGAAATCCTGCTAAAAACTGTTGCGTTTGTCATTTCGGAATGCGGGCTTGCTGTTTAACATTAGATGAGCTTGTTCATCATTCCGGGAGACAATTTTAGCGATATCGGTCGGTCTCACTCCTCTTTTAAATTCTTATTCGGCCCGTCCTGAAAGACTTTAGTATGGTGACTTTCTCATCTTTTTTAAGAGGAATTTCATATATTGATAGAATATTACCATGTCATGATGTATTCTGTGATGGGATGTCGGACGAAGACTCGGACACGCCCATTATGACAAATTGAATGTCTTGTGGCTTATTGCTACGTTCAGAAATGCCAACACGGATATCCCGGTTGCCGACTTCTTCTGATTTAGGAAGGTTTGGTGTCGCGCAACCAGGATATAGCATTACCTTCTAATACTGAGCAAACACGGATGTAGGTTTTGGCATTGTGAAGCACACTGCCTCCAGTCCTTTTTCGCTGTAGAAGAAGTCACAGTAACAGTCGCTCTCAATCTTGTAGAGGGATTCTGTCATCCCCATCGCCGATGGTTTGGGTATCAGAATGCACCGTCGCATGGTAGCAGGCTCCTTCATTTTGTAGTTAGTACCTAATGAACCTAGGGAACTATTTTTAAAGGCAAGGCTTACTTCTCACATAAAACTTTAATCGACTGGCATAAGACCTGATCTGAGAAATCATTTCGAGGAGCCCTTGGCCGGCTTCGTCTTCAGAGCGGCGGAATTTGAGGTATGCAGACACCAACTTCCGGTCACAGATGCGGTTGTGCAGCATGTATACCGACCTGACGTGAACTTTGCCACCAAATTTCATCGCAGTGAATCTTGCCGGGCAGCCAGGCCGCATTAGTCTGACACGTTGATATTTAACTGAAAAGCATTTGCTTGGTTATTTGACTAAAATTTCCCTGAAGACGCCTGCATCCGTGGATGCAGGCGAAGTAGATGGATGCGTTTTTTAATGAGCTAAATCCAGGGTGGTCCAGCGGCAGCCTGCTGCTGTGGGAAATTCCAAAGCTATAGTTCGCTGCCTGGGATTTTGGGGCAGGTAATGGCACTTTGACTTACCTTCGCGTACTCTCTGGACAGCTGAGAAGCTACCTAGCCCGTAGTTTGTGACCACTGTAGAATCATTGTTTCCAACAGCTGCTGACGTCCGAGAACCTCATGCAAACTCCCCATGACAATATCTAATTTTGTCGAAAGTGCTCCCATGTGTTTACACACCAGAAGCAAGATATCCTCCTGATCATTAGGTGGTTGCACTGCCGAAATTAGGGAATTCATTGAATACCAGGCGTACACGTGTACGTGGATGTACATCCACCCCGATCGCAGAGTATGTTCTTGCCGCATACTATTCTGCTACCAATCGTTATGCACCTATTGGCCGGTGTGATGTCCATACGATACCTGCCATTGACCAGGCATTAGTATTGCCAACTGTCTTCATAGCCTGCAGGTATTGGTCTAGCGTTATGCTCAAGAAGGAATCTTGTTATATGAGGCCTTGAAGGATCGCGCATGACTACCTCCACCTCGCTTAAACGCCTGGATATCTGTTATAGAGGCCGTGACGGACTTCTAAACAATTTCTTGAATCTGCCTAAAAACTTTCGAGGGGAAAAGACGAGAATGACTGCAATGCACCGCGACGCTCTACTTTATCCGCCGTGTACATTAGACTATGAACATTGTAAACCATGTGCTCCTCACCGTAGGGAGTCGAAAACTCGCGACTTAATTATGGGAAACAGACATTCGGTGAAATCTTCTGGCAAAGACGCGCAGTCGATGGCGTTGTTTATTTCAGTCTAAGACATATTCAAAAGTGAAGACTTCTTTGGGCAATCAAAGCAAGCAAAAATGTTAGTGGATTCATTGAATACCAAACGTACACATCCATCTTGGTCGGAATTTTTTTTAATATACTGTCTTACTACCAATGCCGCTGCGTCTATTGGCCAGTTTGATGTCAATGCGAAAGCTGTCTGTGAACAGGCATTCGTATTACTGACTGCTTTCGTATCCGGGAGGTATTCTTCTCGCGTGATGCCCATGAAGTAATCTTTTTAATAGAGGCCTGGATGGGTCGCGCGCAGTTATCTCCACCTCGCTTAGACGTCTAGGTACCTGTTTTAGAGGTCGTGAAGGACTTCTAAGTAACGTCTTCAATATACCTAAAACTGTGTTCGCAGTGCCTCTCTGGCCTGTAGGCGCCACCCCTTATGGTTGGTGACTGACGGTTTCACACGTCCTAAGGAAATGTTTCCAAACTGACCGAGTGCAGACGGCATTTTTGCTCTACCGAATACCCCTTGTGGAGTTTCTGAAGGTTCTCAAGGGTATCTGCGAGCCTGGCGCGATGTTTCAATCTGCACAAAGATTTTTGTGTCAGTGTCTCTCTACAGTTTTGCATTTAAGGCTGCTTGGGTGACAGACAAACGAAGATTATGCTTTCCAACCACCGATACTAGGTGAGATTTGCATGCTTTGCCTCAACTGAGAGCCATTATCCGCTACGACAACTGCAGTAAGATATTCCAAGTCATCCACAAGGACGACTAACATTGTTTACACACGCTTTTCTTCATCCACTCCTCGAGTTTGATGCCGTTGTCCCAAATTCAGCGCCATCTTATTAGTAGCGATGAGTGGGGAGTCCGTTCGAAGACTGACCACACTTTGTGTTACTGATGTGGAGGTGGTTCCTGTGTGCCGTCTTCACCTTTGGTGGAGAGAGCGGGTCGACCTTGCCAGGTCCGCCGCTGCAGATCTCGGGAGGCCTGCCAGCTAAGACATGGTGTTAGCGCTCACGCATATATAGCAGTCAGTTGCCCGTCTTTGACATCGCCATGCGTCCCTTGTTACTCCAATCCGGTTCCTTACTCTTAACTGTCTCTAGCAGTTTTTTTCTTTAAGCGTGGTAGAATGGAAATAAATCGCAATAGTTGTGTATACACTCCGCAATACTGGTACGTCTCTCCTCTTGCTTTTCGAGACCCCTTTCCAGCGAAGAGAACGTCTACAAGCTGCTAGAGAATATCCAACTGACTTCAGAATCGGACTTTTACGCTGTATTCATCTCGAATCCGAAGAAGTTCGAATTTCTTTCATGCTAAATTGTATAATCTCTTCAGACAGGTGCCATTATTCTTCCAAAAGAAGGGTGATGCCAATGAAGACAATTTAGTTGTCTGGGTAGGATGGATTCCTCTTTTATGTCTGATGGAATCGACATTCTTAGGACTACCACGTTATTGCCATTGAGCAACTACCAGCGTCCAGTATTGTCTACGACCTGGACACAACCTTAGACTTTCCGATCTCTTTCAAAGATTACTGGAGTAAGGCTGTTCGTCCGAATCATTGTTTTCGAGAACCCTTCTTCAGGTAATAAGCTGGGTTTTTTTATGCTATGCAACGGCTCATTATTCCATTGTTCGCTTGTGTTAATGTCATTGGAGCGAGCCGCTATCGTAAAGTGGAGCTTGAATTTGCTAGGTATCCTATCAATTGCTTTTCTGCTTAATCATCTTTCGAATGCTGCCCTGTCCACATATGGGATCATAGAAAGATTCAATTCCTGGTCTCAGCGCAGGCGATTTCAGCGTATTAAAGAATATGTAAGGATTACTAGGAGAGTGTTTGCAGTCATTAACCTCAAACGCCTATCCTTGCTCCAGCAACATTCCACTAGTTAATGGATCTGAGTGCTCTGGTGGTAATCCCTCTCCAAGTAGCGAAATGTCCACAGAGTCATGACCTACTGGCGAGCGTCACCGTGCTTTTACTCGGGTTTTGAAGGGACGCCATAACTGTTGCTGGAGGGAGGCGTAGCCACTTGACCCTCTCAGTCGTCGTGTCTATGGCTGCGACAATTGGCGACCCAACGCCATGCATACACCTACCGTTAATGCGGATGACTGTCATTGCATTTTACCAATATCATCTACAACTGAATGTGTTTGAGTTTCGGTCCTGCATCTCCAACCAAATATATTCTGTTACGTGTATATATTACTGACAACATTTTAGTACCGTGTTTATTTAAAGTTGCATATTACATGTACCGTTTACGATAGGGTTTTCAAAGGCATTGCCTATTACCCTTAAAATATACTGACCTATACTGACTTGACCCGAATACTGGTGGTCTAGCAATCACTGCACAAATTACGGTCATATACGGCGAATACGAGGGGGAATGCTAATAGGTATGGGATCGCAATAGCAATTGGATCCTGTATCTTCTGAAACTACTGTGTGCCCAACATCCGTGCCTGCTGCTCACTCTGCTGGCGGTTTCGAGAGTTAATTTAAAATCTCGGACTGCAGCCACCGGGCGTCTTTCTCCTCTGCTTTACGAAATCTGCCCTTTCGCTTGTATCGTACCCTAACCGCCGCATCGGGATTCAAGTCCCTCTTGGGGGCTAAATGAAGTCGCAGGGGGGATATATTCTCCATGGAATGACCGTTGTGCCATACTGGCGGACAGTGTGTTCTAGCAGGGCCTGATTGCGCGAGTGGACAGACATGTGACAACAAGTAAAACACCAGCGAGGACCGTTTGGTTTGCGTGTCCGGGACTGTAATCTCGGGTGGTGTGGCCTGCTAGGTCAAAACTTCTGGACAGGTCGACCTGGGTGCCTGCCGGGCGCGGAACTTATCGCACTAGTGGATTGCCTACGTTCTTAAGGATAGCCTCTGCATTCCTTGCATCTCCACATTATAGTGCAGGATTGTCAGTGGATTCCGTATGTGTCAGTTTGCAAAGGCCAAGGAGTTCTATTTTGGCTTCAGTTCACTGTTGCCATTTCTAAACTTTATGGGAATATGACCGCTGTTGTTTTAGAGACAGTCATATCTGTTTTAAGTAGCCTAGACGGCACCCATTTTTGCTTTTTTTAGTCTATGTTTATAGTTTCGGATCAATATAATTGTCCTCTGAGTAATCTTTTTCATAAGTCCGGTTAATTCGGGCCAGTGTAGGAAGGGAATGTAGGGTACGCATTTTCGGGTTTATTTTCGTCGCCAGGTATCCATACCTACATAATCTGTGGACCGGAGTATTAACTACACTGCGGCTGTTTACATGCTACTCCAGTTTCAGACCTCTAATCCCTACAATGCCCTGCGACTGGTTCGCATTAGGTTTTTTTCAGAAAGTGCCCGAAAAAATGGGACCAGTCCATCAGCCTAGCGTCAAAGGTTATCGGACGGTAGGTCAACCTTCGGCTAATACTTGTTGAGACGTGAATTGGCTTTCAGATCTGACGAATAAGCAGTCGTTGAACATGTGGCGGTAAAACCGCCAAATCTCTTGCCACAGCAGTATTGCGAAGTGGCCAGTATTTTCTATTATCCAGTAGTGCCTCCCCCGTTGTCCGACTAATAACAAAGTCCTAAATTGGTGCGTCGGAGAAGTGGATACAAACGTCCACCTTTGAATCCCGCAGATACAGAAGTCATATATCCCTCAAACCTCCCTCACAACTGCTGCACGGCGGACGACAATTTAATCAAGTTCTCGAACGACTGGAGGAACTTGGCCCGCCTGAGGTGACAATGAGTTACTGGTCCTGAGATAGTCCATTTTCTGGCTAACAAGAATGGGTGTCGAACTGTCAGTTCGACCGAAAGATGGCTTCCCCTCAAGATATTTTTAACACCTCCAAATTCGGCCACCATCTTACTGATGCAACGTCAGTCTAGTGTGATGGAGTTGTGCTTTGAATCCAGGTGGGGTCATATCTTCCTTTGACTGCTCTGCTTGACTTGTCTTTTTTAACTCAAGAATTTCTCATTTACCCGAAGGTTGTCTTTACCTTTTGCTTCTCCCTAGATTTTTCAGAGTTGTAGGTAGGACTTGTTTCTTAAACAATTTCGCGTCCGATCGCAGCCACATGCTCGTCGACAGAGACCCAGCGCGTTGGCTTGCTCCTCCACCCACGTACGTCCCCATCCATGGTGTAGAGGTGCCTCCAGAAGTCACACACACCCTGCCAAGATTTATTAATGTCAGTGCGGTCGACGTAGCGCAAGCTCAGTGCTCCTCCAGAGTATCCAAGGCCGAATTAAAAACTTCCCGATTTGGAGTGCTGTTCACTGAAGAAATGCTTCTGGACTTTTTCTCCTAGCCAATTTGCATTATTTTGTGTATTTACTTTTATTTTTTATATTATTGACTGGTCAAAAGTATTAATACTTAATAGACGCATTACCTTCCTCGTCACATTCTGACTTTCCAGTAAGCAGTGTACCTACTTGTCTCCGGTCTGGGAGCGGCCAGCCCACGGCTAAAACTTTGTTGACGGGAACGATGGCTACTTATGTCTGACCAGTAGATAGGATTCACGGAAGTCCTTGGTAGTTCACATCCATGCGTTCTTTTACGTCAAGATCATGCCGTTTTTCCCACTCCATAAGGGGCTTCTTCCTAGGCATTTTTGTTCATTTGGCAACATGCGAGTGCTCCGCAAGAATTCCAAGTAATGACACCTCACCTTCACCAACATAGACATGCGAGGATCTTTCGCGTCAATGTTTCATACTGTTCTGGAAGACCGTCAGCTATGTGGGCGATATTTTGCTAAACCTCTGAAGTGGTTGTACTCTAAACATCCCCTGTCGTCAGAAAACCTGTTTCTCAGACGAAGCCGCACGGATGACTAACGCCACCCTTGCATTTCTTTTTGGCGCAAGTTGAGTTAGCACAAACTATCGGAGGAACCGATCATACGATAAAGGTTGAGTGTTGTTGTTGTGGATATGTTAGGCCACTTTAGGTCGTAACTCATCGAGTGTTAGGAACTCAGTAGATAGTCTGTTAGCCTGTTTTTACGATCAACCTCAGAGGTGAACTAGACAAAGATCCCCGATAAACTCCGCCACATGCGTGGATGAGAGTTCGATCGTCGCGAGTGACGTCCACCGTGCGACCCACGTAGTCGATGCAGCACCAACGACTTGCGCGTTTGTCATAATACAAACCCGGGCAGCATCTGTCGCGTTCTCTGCTCTCCCGTCCATCAGACGCCGATGGCAAGGCAGTGTTGGGACGGTCGGAGGTGGACTTGGGCACTGGCTGCCAAAGCTAAGCGGCCTATCTGCGCGTGCCACGTGGGGTGCGTCCCGTCACCTTCTTTACCAGGTTTCCACACAATAGGGGCGGCTCGGATCTCGCGTTCGTGGGAGTGCCATGTAGGTGGTATCAAGGAGCCACTGAGCCTGAATCGCAGCCCGCGAGCCGGTGACTCCACGCGCCCACACAACACTGGTCACGTTAACGGAGTTATTCAGTTAGTTGGCAGCCTTCCAAGCCAAGACTTGGTGTGCCGGATCTATTATAGTAAGAAATAAGACTTATCTTGGAGGATAGAGGAATTCTGTAGTGACGACAAGTTATGCGGGAAACAGCGAGCACAGGCCTTGGACTGACCGTCAGAAAGTGGGTCTAGTGGAATACAGAGTTGATCCGCGTCCAGAAGGATATCCTCCAGCGTACTTTGTGGCAGCGGCTAGGTCTTTTGGATTGGGGATACACGCTGGAAGTGATGTATCGGCGTTCTGTGAAACGCCCTGTTTGAAAGTCGTCGGCAACTTGAGATATCTATAAATGCACTGCAAGTGGTTGACTGCACTTTTCGTTGCCATGAGAAAAAAACAAATCTGGTTTCTGATTTCTGTGCAGTTGCGTATGGTTGGTATCTCCGAAGTGTTTTTTGAGGGCAGCATGTACTGTCGTCGCCCCCCCCCCACATCATCCCTATAGGTCAAAGTAGTCGGTTTGGGGTTTTCGTTATCGGTTGACTCCTCGTTACTCGGAGCCGAACATATTATTGCTGGTTTCTACTGTTGTTCGGCCCATGGTAAGGTTCTTTGGGCAATGCGCATATGTGCTGCAGGGCAGTCCCCGACAAGAATTACATAGGCGATTGCCAGGGTGTATTTGCGATTCTTCAAATAAATAGCAAACCAACGAACGTTTATTTTGGACCAGGAAGGCCCACTTACTCGCAGATCTGACTGCTGCGGCTGTCCTATTGTATATTGATGGATGACTGGTAACTTGCACTTTTTGCATATTTTCCAGTCCTGGGTTACTTCTGCAAATGAAAGCAGGTTGGTTATCAGGATTCGTCCTTCTGTTTCGGTAAGGCTCGCTATTGCAGAACTGAGCTTCTTCAGTGGGGATGTTTCTCCGTCGGTTTTCAATACATAGCTTTATTGCATTGTGCACGCATTATGTGAATTTCCGAACTAGCGCTCTGTACCTTGTTCTCGAAACTGACCTCACCTCGAAACTTTCATCTCTCAATTGCTTAGCAAATGTCCGGCCTTGCTTCCTTATCTAATCCTCAAAGGCACCCATCGACGGCAGAACTCTGCTGAACCCCTGCGACTGTTCAGTACAGCTGCCAAGAATCAGTGAGGCTTCTTAACAGGTCCGTCCAGCGGACAGGGAGAGACTAGTGATAGCACTTTTTTCGAACAGGATAAGGTTGCATCAACCTTTGTAATCAGCATTCGTTCTTGATCGTTGTCTGTTTTTTAAAGATCCTTTGTGGTAGTACGAGCCAAGAAACCTAGAAACTGGATGCAGTTAACGTATAGAACCTTTTGCTTTAATGTTTTGGGCAGTTTCTCGTTGTCGAAAGTGACCGTGGTCCTCAGTTGCTATACAACAGATGTTTGGCACGATAGTTTATCCCTTCACAACGTCTCCTTGGCCACCTAGCACAAGTTAGGTTATGTTAATGCTCATCATGGGAGGATAAGGCTTACGTCTTTCGACTCAACTTTGAAGGACGCAGGGGTCACACTGCTACTGATTACGAAGCTTAAACATTATAAGGCTCACTAGATCAGTTGCGCCCATTGCGGCCTGGTCGTCGCAGACACAATTTTTCTGGAACACCGTTTTCGCTAGAAATTTGCTCGATAACCTTATTCCTGCACAATTAGTGAATTTTAAATCCCAGACCATACCTTACTTCATCAGTTTTCTAAGATTCCATTTGTAGGGAACTGGTTAACTACTTGGTGAAAACCAGGCCCCGAAAGTAGTCGAAAAGTGTGTTGTGGTAAGGGCCAATTGTTAGTTCGCCTCTTCATTCCTTCCTTATGGGAATTTTCTCAAACGTAGTCCATACTCCCACAAATAACCTAAAGTGACTGCGGTTTGGAGAGGCAATTTAATCCGGAATCATTTCGCGTGCAGCAAATACAAACTGGGCCCTCTCACACAGTTGACAGCTTCTGTGATTGCACTGCGGTCTCTGTCAGCCCTGACAGGGCTTCACTTGGGACGGTCTGCTTCAATTTTTGTCCCTTCTAGAGTACACATATTTACGCATCCTGTCCATTGGCGCGTCTTTGCAGGCGTCCGGGTCACGTCAATTAGCGTTCCGGCTACTACAGGCGAGATTGCAAGCTCCTGATTTCCGGCCAGTGCAGCCCTTCTCTGTCTCCCCTCCACTTCCGCATTAACCCCCTCTTTCACTGTTTTCGGCCCCTTCCAGACTATTGTGCGTTCTGTTGTCATGGAAATTGTGAGCTAGCCGGCTCGACATGCAAGAACCGCAAGCGTGAGCGCAGTCCCAGAAGAGGTCTCATTAGAACAGAACAATGCTGCCCATTGGCCGTCAGCCAAGTGAATAGCGGCCGTAATGGGTAAATGGACAGCTAGCCGGCGCGTGGCCCGCCAAGACTGGAGAGCCTGGGCTTCGAAGCAGCGCTAGTGACGACTGCATTATTACCGTACCCTTTCTGTCTTTCGCCCTCCTCGGCATCATGGAATAATTTTTGGTTGTAGGCGCAAAGGTCTGGCGGTTTTCCTAGCCGGACAACCCACAATATTCTACGGGGATCGACCTTAGTTCAGTCTCTGCATTACGAGCTCGCCACTGATGTTCACTATGTAAACTTTTAATATATAGGTGTTAGCATGGACTGTGACAACCACATTTTCGGCCTTTTAGGGTAAATATTAAACAAAACAGGACTTGCAAGCTTCTAAAAGACATCAGGGGAGGAATATTCGTTTTATTGTTTTCCGGAAGGGCTTCTTTACGTTAATTAACTTCTGGACTTAAGTGTTCAGTCTCATTCTGTTTCTTAGTAACCTGAGTCCGCAGGACATTAGAGTGCAAATACTCTTCTGATCCTCTTGGAGAGTGTGATACACTAACATCCCGGCCGTTGTTTAGTGTCTTCCCCCCTAAGTAGAAAATTGGATACTACTGTCTTGTCCAAAAGTCCATTAAGTATGTCATTATTGCTAAAACTGACATTTGAAACGCTTTTCCCCCGAACAAGTAGGATTTTGCGAGTACTGGTAGTCAACATGTCCTTATTATTGAAGTAGGATTGACAAACGGAGGAAGCTTATCAGGTTGTGCTTGTATGATTAGGAAGCTGAGTAGAACATTATGGATACTGACAAAGGTACTGTTCGAGGCAAGTACACCTGTAGAATTTTCGAGGCCAAGTGAATACGCTGTGATAAAAATTGTATTACGTACATCCGGCGCAATATTTATTATCGGAGCTTCTCCATTCATCATTAGGTTGTGTCTGTATCGGCCATTATGAATGAACAAGAGAATTCCGGAAACTGAAATTGAAACTTAAATATCTGCAACTTGATGCCTGGTAGTGTCTTAATGAATGCAAATGCTCGTGTTATGACCTGACTCAGCTAGATTTCTTTTCACTATACAACGAGATACACTAATTCGTAAAAATTCGAGCCGGTGGAGGCCCTAAAAGGATTTGGATAAGATGAAGTAATTATCTTTCACTAGACGAGGGTCAATTTATGAGGTAGATATCGCAGATGCATGCATTTTCAGTAACACTTCCCGGAGGGTACATGTGCTTATTAAATGGGTTAATCCATCTCCGGGTGGACGGCGAGATTTCACCGAAGACGAGCGCAGACCATCAGCTCCCGTCAGTAACTTTTATAACATCCAGAAAGTTACAGAATGAAATCTGTACCTTATAACGACGGCCATGGAGCAAGCGCTGGAAACTTCAGCATTTTCAGTATGATATGACCTTCAAGGAGGAACCAGAGACCAGGGGGTTGCCACACCAACAAGTCCGAATAACGTTCTGCGACGGCCACTAGTGGAGAGGGCAAATATTTTGACGCTGGGCTGGAATCAATGAACTAAGGACTTTTCTGCAGCATGTAGTAATTTGTTTTGCAGGTTAGGTTCGACATACTATCTTGAATAAAAATCATAGCAACACCAATGGTCACAAGAACAACAGGTGGTCTAGTCCGGGCAAAGTTTACCTATCAGAACACAGATTATCAAATGTAGACTTGAGTATCTACTCCTGTTCTAAATGCCGTCATCAGATCACAACCTCAGATTAGGGATGTCAGGTTGCTGACGATTTGTAGACCATAAATGGCTGTTTTGGTGTCTCTCGCCTGTGTTCAAAACACCTAAACAGTAATGTGTAAAATAGGCCAATTTCTGTCGGAAATAAATTTGTATGGAAGACCATGTTCTAAATTTGCGCAGGTTTTATCATCTCCATCAGTCTACTTCCTGGATGACCTATTCTAATGAAGCATGGTTCTGTTTATGGCTGGAATATCCACAGTAGAACAATATGGAACGATACGGAAACATTAACGACATATAGATTACCGTAAAAAGATAAATTTGGTTGTCAGAATGTTAAGGAACCAGTAGAGATGCCTTTGAAATGCATGGCAGATAAACTTTTCGATAAATCAAAGACGTCTTAAACATGCCACGGCGACCCTGGCTCGGACCACTAACCGTCCATCTATCGGGCGATTAGCAATTTAGGCAACCGGCTTACTTTACGGTATCTCTATTTTCCGAGGTTTCTGTGCGCGTTCTAAGGGAAATACGCATATGCGAGAGAAGAATTGACTCTGTGTTTCAGATGCAAACCCGCGGAAAGTCCTCTAAAAGACAGAAGGTTGCTGGATATCGATAAATTAATGACTTTATTTTACAAGCACTCAAATTAACCTGATAGTGGCAGTTGCTTGATCGCAGCACAAATCGTTTGCTGTAATGTGCAAAGGAATATTTTTATTCATTACTTGGCAGTCAGGACTAGGGACTGAACGGTGGTAGTTCGACTCCAGTTTGGCGGCACAACTGACTTTCCCGATTAGTTTTTTCTTTATCATTGACTTAGACTTACTACAAGTCTTCGAGCGTTTAATCGCTGATTATTTTGAAGCGCTTTCAAGCCTGCGGTTTGTGACATGTGAATTCTGCAGCACCTTGCCAATGTGGCCGATTTGCGAGTCAAGTGTATGTGAGAAGGTACTCACGAGCCCTCGTCGGAATTCAGTTTCTTTAACGGTTAGTTAGATTATGAGCATAGACAAACCTTTTTAGTTAATGGTCTTGAGAAGAAGGTAAAAGGGTTTCCGCCATACCGTATACTCACAGATGAGCCCGAAAATAGTCCACTTAACAGTCAGTTTTACTATCCCTGTCCGCACCTGTGGTCCCTACCTTCCGGTCAAATCCTCGCTAAGTCAGCCTCACGCGTGACCTACAGATGCCGGCCATAAAAAGAAAGCGGAAAAACAGCCGAAGGGCGCATGGTGGCCGATCATAATGACTTCGAAGGCTTTATTTTACACAGGTGGTGGACTAGGGTCTAGTTAGTTTAGGTTGTCCTATACCGTCGTAAAAACAAAGGGGATCGAGGTCAGCTGGAGATGGGGACTGTAAGACGAGAGCAGACCTGTCGAGTAGGAGGAGGGAAGATATAGATTTTTCTAATACTGGTTTAAGCTCCAAAGCTAGACCAAGTTCGTGAATAATGAATCCGAAAACGTTACGGCTCATGTCGTGACCCTTGATTGTCTTCAAGTATTGCCATCAAGCTTATGCCCTCAAATGGTCCGAATGACTCGTATGATTTCTTTGTCTTCATCAAATTTCTTGACTTGATTCGGTTTTACTTCATTTTACTAACGTAATAAGCAATCCAATTGCACTGTGATCTAATTTTAAACTATTCTGTTGCAACTGTTAGCCGGTGTCCTTTTGATGTCTGTTTTATCGTAAAGGTTAGAGGACACTTGTTTTATTGAACAGCCAATCCAAAAGATCTGTTATCAAATCGAAAGCCCAGTCCAGCCAAAGGACTAGGCACGCCATCTTGTCGTTGCCGGACTCCCCACTAAAAGCATTGAATTCTACTTCTTAGGAGACTTGGAGAAGTCGCGGGCAGTTTACTGACACGATTCCTTTCTTCTGAGGCAAGTACACTGCCTCTCGCTATTCAGGCGGCGTACAGGTACGAACATTCAGACGCCTTGGCTGAGAAATCCATGCCCCGGCGACTAAAATCGGAAACACAGGCCACCCGTTTTGTTTTGACTACAGTGGAATGCCAAAAAACAGCTCTTTGGAGGCACGCCACTGCCGATGGAGGAAACTCCGATGGTTCCAAACGGATTAGTACTCCGTCGGCACATCCTCGTATTAGTAACACAGAAGGATGTGAAAAAAGAACTTCGCTTCTGATTTCTTTACAAATTTGCCCCACAAAAATCTGCTGTTCACTGTTGATTGATTCCTAGTATTTACACTTTCTACCCGCTAAAACTGATTGAGCAGGGGTCCCACACATTCGTTTGCCCAAATCCTCGAGCTCGTAAAAGGGAGCGTTTGCAAATATGATAGTGACAGCCGAGCAAGCAGCTCGACTACCAGCCGTTACATTTGAAATTTCGACGATTAATTTGATATTATTTGAACTCGTCGTTTTGATGGAAAGTTATCTTGAAGGGGTTTGTGAGAATCTCCCCCCGTCGAAAATGTTCACAAAATTTCTCCCGCTAGACTCTATTAGCAGATTAGCGGGATTTTGCATAGTTCTCATCATTTGAACAACGACAACGGTAGGATTTATTTTATAAGAAATCAACCTCTGTGGTTTAGTTGTAATAAAGCCAGAACGCACCGACTGTAGTAGACTGAAATTTTGGTGACAGCCAGTATACAACCTCTGCAGATTTTCGACGAAAGAAAGGCAAAAATTTAATTAAAATGGGAAAAACACAAATATACCTCGGATCGTATCGTCTAAAGTAGTCACTCTAGAGAAATGGTGTCACTGATAAATTAGAACGCAAATTCTCAAGTCAAAAAGACGTCATCATGAATCCCGCTATGAAAGCAATCGACTTCCTTGTCAGACAAAATAAACAAGGGGGTCGTACGGACAATAATGTTGGAGAGCATTCCAATATGCGGTGATTCGCAACTGATAAGTATTTTTGTGATGAATTACTATGCTGGCACGCGTTGCGTAAAGGACCGCAGTCCGTAAAACTTATAGCTTCAGTAGGCAAGAAGGGCAGGATTTATTGGTACCAAAATTACTTTGCTACTTTCTGAAAAATGCAAGTATCCGAGCAACCTATCAAGCCGGAAACTGTAGATGGGTAAATCAGCATAGGTGCGTCATCCACTCTGGTCTCAGTGTTACAAAATAACCTGGGATACCGGATAGGTAAGCAGCCCGTTTCCTTGCAAAATTATCGGGCGTAAAGCAAATAAACTCACGAAAATTTTACACTCAAAAGAGATGCGTTATTTCTTATGACCATGTATAGTGATGTTAATCCGGAGCTTTAGCTGATGAAAGTTATAGCTGTCTGGTCTGCGCCACAGTCAAACGGGTTATTCCCTTCACAACATGAAAACAGTCCCTGCCTTTATTAAGTTTGCCAGTCTGCTAATGAATGTCCGCAGTCCTTTTAGGCTTCATATTTTAAAATTTCGCATTAGATTTTACCAGCAGATTAGGGCGAAAAATTTGCTATTGACTTCTACATTTCGGTTTTCACACAGCAACTGATTACAACTCCCAAGAAAACGAACTTAATGACGTCGTAGTTTTGTATGCTGTTTCTACTGGTGTTAAAGCAAATGACGAATGCGTGATTTTAATTTTTCGTGGTGCGGTGTACCGAGTTTTCAAGTTATTTGTGTTTGGTTCTTAATATGAAGTTTTGGAAGAAAGCTTCACTGATAGTCCTTTCGCGTCTTTGTTTCGATCGTTTGGAATTTGACCAGTAGCAGCCTGTTGGCGATGAAATTACATTAAGTTGACTCACTTTCCCATAATAAAACATCACGAAGGAAGGTTCGTGCACGGTTGCTAGGGTAGGAATGGAACGAATGGTTACTCAGCAACCCTTACTTCCATGACAGGTCATACTCTTCCCAAATCAAGTACATTTCCACAAACCACCGGCCGCATTGATAGTGAGAATAAGATAATTTTCTCGCCCCAGGCACTAGAATGGCAGATGCTTCAAACCGGGGAATCGGGATGTAAGTCAAGAGGCCCTTTTTAACTCCTTTACTGAAGAACTGAAAAACATCTAAGCGATTGTTCTGCAGTATATTTGGACGCCACTGTCGTGGGGCATGCAGGAGTCCCGACCGTGGGAAACAGTATTTAGGCAGGGGGTTTAGTGGTAGAGAATACAAATTAAAACTAATTTCCCGCGTTTTAATTTTCGTTAGCTTGGTAATCCGTTTTGGAATTTAATGAATGACAGTAGCAAACAAAAATACATGGCCATTTCTAACCTCCCCTGTTTCTTTGGTCAGTCTCACTGTTAGTCGTTGATTGGTATCATACTGGCGTCTGCTCGAGCTCTAGCTTAGAGTTCCAAGTAAAAACAGGACAGGTGATTTCCCTACTGCAGTTGGCAGGTCGTCAAATGCCACCCCCATCGGACTTTTAGTACTCCCGCTCGGAGACAATGGGCAGATGCCCGTGATTCGGTCGTTGGACAGGTTATAAAAAAGCTTACTGACAAACGCTCCAGTCTGAGTCGTATATGACGCAAGTCGGACGATAAATGACGCATGCCTTCTTCAGTATCGAGCTTTTTGCCACGCCGCTCACCCTGGTGTGTCAAGGATAACGTCCACTTTGACGGACTGACAGTCGCCCAGAATGTCTACCGTCAAGAGGGGTTCTGCCCACTCTACCACCCATGCGTCCAAGCACACAAAGCTATACTGAACTCAACGGTTATGTCGCTTTGACTCGCTGGCAAAACTCCATGAGGGTAGCTGGTGTATTTCCAACAGCAATTAATTTGCTTGAAGCTTGATACGAGTCTTGGCGAGGGACCGTGAGCGACCTGGCACGAGAAAACAGGGGCTGTATGCCAGGTCAGGCACTGCGCTCTGTCTCAGTGCCGGTCGTGCTGACCCTCCACTGCAACGGAAGCGGGGTGGGCAGAAAGACAGTGGTCTTTTCTGCCCAACGCTCCCCTATTCTATTCGTCCCTATCACTTTGTTCACCTCGACAACCGCGACAACTTCCAGCTCTTGCATCAACAAATGACGAATCCTCCCCCAGGAGGTGCAGTCTGCTCCGGACCATCTGCGCACCGCTGACCGGTCAGCAATAATGGGCTTTGACAGCCATCAGCTGGAAAGAAGTAATAGTAGAACGCTCTAAATATCACTCCGCGACCAGTCGCGGTCAGCTGGTCGTGGCTAGCGGAGCTCCATCCACTGCGGGAATATTACAAATACAGCCAATATCCGTCCCTGTTTGCTGACGCGGCATCAGTCGCTTCATCAGCGTGAAAACTGAGCTGTTCTAGGGGCGCCCCGGCGGCCAATCGATCTAAGATACTTGAATAAGCTGAGAGAGGTGAAAAACAATCAGACAAGTTCCAGGACCCGTAAGTCGACGACAATAAGGTTGGTTCTATGCGATCGACGAAACGATCTGACGTCCTCTTCTCAAAAATACCCACTTCCACAAGACCTAAGCGAAAAACAGGAACGCCATAAACACAAGCGCATTCGTCAGATTTTGATGTATTTTACAACATAATCTGCGGAATGTACGAAACTCTTACTTAAACTTTAGGGATACGCAGATTTGGAAGAGGTCAGTGGTTCATGTTCGGCGACCAATACTGCTACAGTCAAAAATAACTGGAACCTGTTTGTAGGTCAGCTCAGGCAAGCCAACAAGTTTATAGGGGAAGTTTAGGACGTCGAACAGCAATGTTAAAGCCATGTACAGTAGGTGTGCTAACTCATGAAATGTTAACCGAAATTATGAAATGTGTTTTCGACTCGAAAGGATTACTTAAACAGGGTTTTAGTAGTAATCAACGTGCAGCGCAATCCTATAATAATTCAGTTACCGGAGGATATTGGTTTTTAGATGAACTTCTTTTGGACCGTCTGCGAAAACCACATTTCGTAAAAAGTGGCTACTTAAGTAGCACGGTTTTTTTCTCATTACTTTTCGATGCCTTTGTAAATTCAAATATCTTTTGTGGAAAACATGCATAAAAATATTCATTCTTTTGCTAATATGATGGACAACTACGTCTCCTTCCAATTTAATACTCGAAGGAAGGGTATAATTCGGTTTTAAATTTTGAACCATACCTGCCGTTGCGCTTGAATTCAGGGTTTCCAAACGCCTAGCTGTGCATTTTCCATGCACGGAAAATCGTACATTCCTCTGCAGCATTGAAAGGAGACTATATGGGGTTCAAAAAATTTAGCGGTGGATTCGGGCCATATTTTAAATTTTACAAGCAACGTTAGTAAATGTAGAGACACGAAGTTTTATGAAAAGGCATTTCACGGTCTTAAAAAATCTCGTAAGTTGAAACTTTTTTTAAAACCGAATTATGCCCTCTCTTCAAGCATAAAATTTGAAAACCACGTAATTTTCTGCCAAATGTGTGATAGAATGAATGTTTTTTGTATGTTTCCTATAAGATATATTTGAACATATGTGGGCGTCGAAAATCAGTGGGAAAAAATTCATGCTACTGATGGGATAATATTTTGCGGAATATAGATTTTAAAGGCGACCGGAAAGAATTAACTGAATTATCATGGGACTGTGCTGCACGGTGATTAGTATTACAACTCTGCTAAAGTAATCTTTTTGAGTCCAAAACTCATTTCAAAATTTCGGTTAACATTTTAAGAGTCGACACATCTACTGTTGTGTGTTATAAACCTTCAGTCGGTAACAATTGGGAGATGTCATCCAAAAAATTCCGTTACCGATGAGAATATGCCGGAGGACTGCATGAGTGTTCGTCCACAGGCTGATGAAAGGAATAAAATAAGGGTATTTTACTGAGGGCCGGAAAACATTAAAAGCATGCAATCCTAGACAGACGGTGTCATCAGCTAAGCAATTTCAAAAAATGGCAACTCTCGTCGGGGTCAAGTGGGGCGATGTTTTCAATCACGTCCTCTGTGTTTATTGAACGTGCAATTTTGAAAGCGAGGATATGAAGGCATAGGGTCATGAACAGCACAACGTATAACGTTTCCCTTAGCCAACTGCATTCATCTTTCAATCCCCTATTTAAAAAAGCAATTAAGCAGGGAATACGAGCTGGATCGACTTCATATTATCTGCCTCTTCAAGTAAATCCGATACCGCGCAAATTTTTGTTGCCATATAGTGACGAGGTTCAACTTTATCGTTCGAAAAGCCATTTCTGAAAAAACTTCTTAGTATTATTTATATTTATCCACGCAATCGAAGACCCCACCCGTAAAACCCCTATTACCACCTGTCCCGTAAGACAGGCTGCTTTGGTTGGGCGAATTTTTTTGGGTGCCACCTCCCAATTGTTACCCTTCAGTCTTCAGTTTGCAAAGAAACATGAACAAGATGGAATCAGGACTAAATTTGTCTTTTCACTAACGCTGCAGAGGGCGACCGCGGTAATCGATATCTGCAATGACTACTGTCGGTAAAATCTTCATTCGCAGTCTTCACAGCAGCCTAGGCGTACACTTTACGAGGTCTCCTCGTGAAAGGCAATATGAAGTTCTAATAAAGGATGTAGACTAAGCAGTCTGGTTTTTGAGGCCTGAAAACCGTCGTAACCCTAGGAAAAGTCTTTGTGTTTTCTCTGTTGACGTCAAAAAGCTTTCGAATCAACAAGCATAAACGGCTTCTGTAAGGTCAGCAAAAAGTTTCGATGTCGACGGATGTTCACATTCATGGTATGATCACTTCACGACCGCATGCGGATCCTCACTATCGCAGCTGTTCCGAGCATAAATGAAAAGAGGTGTGGTGGCATATTCTCTCCAATTTCTTATGCTAGTGGAAAGACACTGGAACACAGCACAGGCATCGATAACGATTATTGAACTGAAGGGATGCCCTTCAGAATCCGAAGTATGCATACACAAAAGCTTATGACGACAATATACACGATCTCCTGTTCTCCGACAATTGCGTACCGGACGTGACGGCAGAAGTAGCTAGGCAGCGCAGAATGAAGTTCTGTGGTGCCGGATTCGCAAACTGTAGAATGGAAATGAGCCCTTATAAAACGGCCATTGCGATACATCTGGTGTCCAAATATAAATATATGGTGATAGCTCTGTCAAAGACCATCGTCTCACAGCTGTCGAGCACGATTTCCACATACGCGGTCATCAACGACGGCGTCACCTTCCGGATCTTGAAGGCTGGTGAAGCTTCGCTCAGAATACAGCTTTCCACACAAAACCCCCGCGTAGCCTGCTCTTCAACTAACGGAATATGAACAGTAAAGTAATGCTGACCACGTTCCTCGGGATTCTAGACAACTCGACCTTTCACAGGAGTCTAGCAAGACAAGTCAACCACTTCCACAACAGTTTACCTCGGAGACTTCTCGAGGTAAAGTTATAAGAACGGACTTCAAGCGCCCAAAAGAGGGCTTCAATGGCACACCCGGAATATTCATAGTGATGCACCAAACCCAATTTTTGTGCAACATGCATGTTGTTGGTAGGACTGGGGAGCTTGTTGCCGAAACATATATTCTATGACAGCATTCTTACAGGGGACCACTGACAATTATTGCAGAAGGATATGTGCAGAGATCAGCCAGCAGTCTTAGAAATTGGCTGCACAAGATCTGTCAGAAAGGCTGGAGAAAAAACTTCTGGAGCCAGTCCCATATCGGGAGCCAAACAAGATCAACAAGGTAGCGAGGCGTGATTGTTACAGAACGATCCTTATAATATTGCTATTGTAAACTTGCAAATAAGGCGCAGAACGGCCATCTCGGACACTGTGTATCCACTTCAACAACAACAAAAACAACAAAAACAGAAATGACAGCAAGAAGACAACAGTATTGTGCAGTTGACGCCAAAGAAGCCAGGAAAATCGGCCTACCCCTCTCAATTTTGATCTACCTGACGGGGAACTCCTTTCGGAATCAGCATTGTTAGTTGGCTTCGTACCCACCGCAAGTTAGATACAGATATGACGGAGATGTTCGACCTACGGTACTAAGGATGATCTAACCTGTCCCCATGGTCATCTCATATTCGGGACCAGCTTTACCTAGGTGTCTGCCTCCACGTTCATGAAACACCAGCAGGAGTACCACATGCATCATCTCCTCCCTCAATGAAACGCAGTATTTTATTATGTCCCCAGTAGGGTGAGGGCTTATCTCATTCGCCACCTTCGAATCCAAAACAAGGCAAGACTACTACCACCCGAGGTAAATGCGCTCCTATGTCATAAATACATGAACCGCCAGTTACGACGGACGAAATTCTATCAAATTCCCAAAACCAGTCGACCGGCGTGTAAATCTCCGCTCCTTCAGAACAAAGGTTGGGCTCGTACCCAATGACGATTTAAAACAAAGCAGAGAAAATAATATGAATCACCCCCTTTCTTTGGTAGACCATGCAGTTTTTCATGTATTGACCCCAAGAAAACCTGTCAGGACTGTGGACAAGCCAGCCATAACAAATTCAACTGTCCATACTCCGTCCAACGATCAGTCGAGATTGCTTCGAGCAAGACTGACCCATGCAGAGTCCTTTACCAAAGGGATACAGGAAAATGATGTCGTACGGTAGGGCTCGCATTTTGGAGTCATAGTTAACGTATGCCTGACCGGGGCTCACAAGTAATTCAGAGCATCTCCATCGTTGCTCTTCTGTCCGTTTGTGATAGACTGTGGTGGCTCTAACCCGGAACTTCGAGTCCAGGCCGAAGGGTTGTACTTCGTTCTTAATCAAGCGAGATCGATTAATACAGATCACAAGAGCCACTGAATACCGCAAAGGGCAAAATACGGAGTAGACCATTTGGCATACTGGTAGAACCATATTGTTCGTAACTATTGATCCACTTTCAACAAACACGTCTTCATTAATACGGTCTGTGGCACGGCCAACCAGCTTTGCCTGACTGTCCGAAGATATATATGTATGCATAATGTACAGTTATATTACGAATTTTGGTCTCCCTTGCTCTTGCCTCCATAATCAAGACGAAGTTAAGTATTACCGACTGAGGCGATATGCTGGTGGCCAGTTGCTTAATGACATGAAGATTATTATTAAGGCTTTCCCAGTCCGACTCTCATCACTTCCATGCTGGTGGGTGATCACGAATAAAACTTAAAGTTCTGCCATGCACTAAATATTTTTATGCAAATTCTATAATTAATGACTGTTTGCCTCAATTTGTCCGATGACGGGGGATTGAGCCTGGACCTTCTTTATGAAACGTCAGTATTCTGCCATAAAGTAATATAGGGTAAGTAAGTCTCAATTCTTTGAAACTAGTAGTAGTTATAAAGCAGTATGCCTTGAGGGTGCTGTTCCCAGTTTAACTCAATGATATTATCTGGGAACACAGGCTGTGTCAGCAGGTGGATTAAAAGAAGACATAGTCGTCTAAGTCCTCCTTGTATCTTTTAGTTATTGTCTTCATTGTTACTTGCTTGTGCTTATGCGACCGTAAATACGGCCTCTAGCATGAAACTGAGATGCAAAAGGGAATTTCTGCGTCTTATCCAATATTAAGTTCACCATGGAAGAGGTCATTTTCTCGTCACTTTCAGTGCCCCTAAACGCAGCCCACAGTTCATTCAAAGTACAAGATTAACTGACTGGAAACTCCGGAAGCTGGGACTCCATTTTGAAATCATATAGCTTTGGGTGGTGGGAATGCTCAAACGAAATGAGAAAATAAACAGGAGACGACTATTTCTGCCCATCTTGTATTGGGCAATAAAATTCTTTAGATCTGACTATTCTTCTCCATATCTTGATGTATAAGTGTTCAGTCCTGCGTCTCTATGGTGGAAAGGAGGTGAAGTCGAATTCACAATACTCTTGTTCACAGTAAAAAAGCGTGGACCTTTGGCTCGATTACACACCAGTTGGCTCCAAACTTTCTGTCTTTGATTCTGACCTAAGGTCCTTCCTAGTAAGGCTTGGGGCCTGGCTGCTCCAAAGTGGAAGTAAGCAGTAACTGAACTGCAAATGTTCACATCTGCATGGGCCATTCTTCTCTGTTCCTCTGCTTTTATCAATACGATCAACTACTAGGGCTTCATTTTGCGAATCCACGATAAGTAAACGGAAAATGCCCATTCTTTCGCGATCCTATCAGCAAATCCCAAACTTGTATTACTCCTTTCGGTTCATCTACCTGCTGGTTCCCAGCCTGCAGATCTGTGGTGCAACATAACGGTCGTATTTCGCACTACTACTACTACTATGAACGCCACTCCTGTGTGAATATGACTATCTAAGATGACAGTGACAGAGTGCGAGGGGAGTTGACTTCAAATGAGCTCATTCTTGTTTCCTCTGTAGATTTTCGTACGGCTTTTCGATTACATCAGATAAAACGTAGTCGTTCAATTACTTATTTCCTGCCCTACTGAATTACTCGCCTCATCTTTTTTTTATTTTCAGTCCCATTTAGACCGTCTGGCATGCAAACGGGACGTTCGCTGGTCTTCGCGGAGTTATGTCTGAGCAGTGATAACCTTTCCCGCGTGACCTGGACCGTTTATAATTAAAGCCGATAAAAGTAGCTTTGTAGATTAATTACAGTTCTGTTCGTCCTGAACACGCTGATCTGCATTCAAGTCACAGATAGCCTCGGCTGGCATTTGTATTATAACTCAGTGGCAATTAGGCCGAAATTGTTCCCTGTCTCTCCCGCGTTTTTTATAATTCCTCATATTTTTGTCATCACGTCAATTAGCCACCGACTGTAAGGTCTCCGTCCTGCGGCTCGATTTATAAAAATGAGCTGATTTCCGTACTGGTGATCGCATGTGAATCTAAAAGTACAAACGAATGTCCACAGGGGTCTATCACAACGGTACGGTTGTAGAGCAGTTCACTTCTAATTCAGTGGCCCAGATTTCAAGTTCAGATAATTTATCGCCTGGGGTTGGGCAATTAAATGTTCACAATAGCGGTGTGTCTGCAAATACCATTTTATGCTTCCTCGCTGTGTCTGTGTCCATTTCACAATCACTTGTTTGGTTCATTACCAATGCTTGCCGGGGTTCCAGTCCCCTAATGGGGGAAAACTGAAGAGTTCTTGTTTTGACTGAAGATCAGGCCCAGCCCGTGAACGACGGTCCCAGTCTCCTTCCGACGTGTTGTTGGGACTTACTGCCTAACATTAGGAAGTTGTCCCAAAATGACCATTCTAGACTAACCTGCTGGTTTCTGCAACCTTGCGAACGAAATACATGACAGAAAGTGAGCGTGCACTTCTCAGTTCCATAGACTTCTAAAAGAAATAGTTTTTCTAGTAACTAGACAGTTTAGGATCTAACGGAGGGTTCTCTTCCAGTCCTGCGACTTAATAAAGCAGCTCAAGGTAACTTCCGCGCCAATTTCAATAATTAAGAACACAGTTACCAAATGGGGTCCCGCAGGACAGTACATTGGTAATTTATTTCAAATATACAAATTTGCGTTCGCTTTGCAGATTTTATGGTTTGAAAATGGGGAATGGCTAGCTAGCAACGCAAAATAAACCAGAAATAATCGCTTCCTTCCGTCTATCTCCGTTCGCACACCACTCCACTTTAACTCTGTCTTTGTCACTTGCTTTCACTCCTCATTAATGCTGGGTTCAGTTATCAGTGTCATAGGACAGCTTAATTCTGTCCTTCAAATTTGTTTTCATTGTCTCTAGAGTAATTGCTTCTCGGCTCTTGATCGATATATTTCGACGGTCAGTTTGGTCCAGAACAGTTACTTCCAGGAGTTTTGAATTGTCCATGACACTTGTTAAACACTGAAACAGGTCAAAATCAATTTAGTGTTAATAATATATGAGGACTCATATTTTTTCCTTTTTGCCCCTTTATGCCGTCGGGCATAATATTCATTACCGGTACCATAAAATACAATTTTGCGTATTCTGGCATTTACTAATATTTGGAAGTGTTGCACTGTTACACCCACCTTAGAGCTCCCTCAGTATTTATTAACGGAAACGGTCCATAGCCTGAAAATTTCGCTTAACTCATTGCCTTCTGACTTCCACGTGGTCATTTCGCGATCGCTCGTGTCGGATTAGCATTATCACATTAAAGGGGGTAGAAGGCTTAGTGCGTAAATGACTGGCTGCTTTGACTATTCCTGTATGACCGGACTCCATGAAGATCTATGCTACTCCAAACTGATTAAAGATGATAGGTGATTCCAGTGTTCACCAGTCACAAAATGGCGACTTACAGGCTGCAAGCAGTAGAAGGATCATTCACGCATGATTCCCCCACAGAAAGATGGTTTGATCCAAGTTGTGTCCGAGGCTATCGTAATCTACATTTGCCTGTTCCCTGTCATTTCATGCCGTCAAACGCCATTACCACTAAACATCAGTTACCGAATTCATTGGCATTGTCTTCTGTTGATACAGTCGGTCCTCTCCACTCCTTCAGTCGGTACGGGTAAATGGCTTAAATTGGAACCCAAGGAGCTCGTGTGTGCTTGTATGTCCGCGCTTTTGATAAAAGTAAACCCACCGATGGGCCCACGAGACGCCGGGCACTACACATATCCTTGTGTAGGCACTCAAACAATGTGATTCAGAGTCGATTCTTGCACTCATATAGACCCATTTAATAGAGAAAATGTAGACGAAAATATTCCTTTTGCAATTATAGTGAGGAAGGGACCATTCCATGTTCGTCTTCACAGGCGGCAATGTAACAAGAAGCGGACATATGCGAGACTTTTTCGTTTTTTAATATTCCCGATCATGACGGACGGGGTGTGGGCCCATAGGTCAACTGATAGAGCGGCTTATTTAGAACTGCATGATGACTTGCCTGGTTGAGTTCAAAGTTCAAAACCCTGCTTAAGGCTGGATGTGATTGGCCAACAAGCCAGAAAAGACCAGTTCAGTCCTCCTCGTCTTTGTGGGTAATATCTCTTGTTGTCATATTTCGTGAGATAAGATAAACTTAGGCAGTTCGGTTCCAGAGGTTTGCATTCATTGTCATTTTCATGGGGAACTGGCTTTGACCGCTTTTCCATTATTCTTTTTTCTTTCCGTTCATCCGATGACATATCAAAGCATATTCTTGACACTCTTCTTCTTCCTCTTTATCTTTCTCTTAGATCTTCGAGGTATTAAAATTCCAGTGTTTTGAGCACGGAATTTCCGACTAGGCAACTCTAATCCCTGCCCCCGAATGGGTTGGAAAACTGGGCAAAATGCAAAGGTGAGGGACTATCACATCTACTAAATGTCACATTTGACAGCATTAGGTAACTAGTTTCTGTTCTGCCAGTATGGTAAGTCATGAAGCATGAGTATATCGCTGGCTGTCCGTTGGCAGTTCATGACTATTATACGGTTATCCCGCTGTCATTGGTGGGCTTTGGCTGAAATATCTTTATTAGTTTTCGAACTAGGCCGATTAAGCCTCACTCTGACTGATTTACTTCAGACTAGCTGAAATTATGTGGCTTATGTTCCTATCCTCTAGTCCGTACACAATTATCTTAATATAGGTTATGATGGCGGATAATCGTGTTCCATGCACTGTTTCAAGTTAATGCTAATAGATATTAAAAGTTCAATCGTCGTCATCTCTGTAAGGCCGTTGACCTACCAACAGGTTTAGGTCCTGCATTTTGGTACCTCTTTGACAGTCATAGACTGTCTTAATTGAGATCTGGTCCTGGTTCACACCTCAAACTCTTTCTCCGGCAGGATCTTTTTTCGCGACGCGTGCATAAACAAGACCCAAGCATGTCTTGTTATAGCCTTTGACTAGCTAGTCCGATACATGCAAATAGGTCACTGACATTACATTTTAGCGCAACCGAAAAGTACGTTTCTGGGCTTTTGGCCCTTGCATAATTTGAGGGAATCGTCGTGGCATGACGAGCTTCCAAAAATCTGAACCCGTTGTTGCGTATGTAGGGAAACTTCTTCATGGTTTCTGATGCTAAAGAGTCGTGTTCATATGGGATTCTCGGATAAAAGCAGCTGTGACTGTGGTGGCTTTTGCCTGTACTGTGCTCATAAAATGCTAAGTTTTAGATAGAAAATCTAGCTACGTAAAGCGTTACTTCACAATCAGACATCAGTAGCTCGATAAGTAAACGTTTTGCAAATAATAGCTTTTGAGATGCATAAGAGTACACGGGATTGCGTCAGGGGCAGGAAAGTATAGGATTTATGGCTTTATTCTGACTCATTTCTGAAAACCACGGTGGTCCCGATGGGACTCGAACCCACGATAGGAAGGGGGAGGTATTTCTACAGCCAATGTTCTAACCACCTGAATTACGAGGTCCCCGGGAGCCGTGAGGTTGATCATATTTGGGTTAAGTTGTCCGTCCAGCCTACTACAGTGTATGGAATCAACCAAACCTGATACATTAAACTTACTTTCAAACTGGATTCCATAATCAAGCCATCAGAACTTTGACTGTACTAGAGCCTTTCCCTTGATATCGTGGGTTTGAATCCCGCCGAGGTCGTCGAGTTTTTCACAGTTGAGTCAGAATAAATTATTCAAAGTTTGCCGAAGCACCCATTATTTGAAGACTCCATTAGATAGTGACAAAGTGGTCAGTGTCTACTAGTCATTCTAGTCTGTGAGATTAAAAGGGCGGCACCGATGACCTCCAGAGGATGCAAGAGATTAGCAGAAATTTCGCTAATGCGGTTTTACGCGGTGATTTCAGCTTTCTCCGTTTTTTTTTCAAAGTGAGTTGTGGTCGACTCAATGATAGTTGTTTCCTGCGAACCAGTCTCTCGCGTGTTTTTTACAAATTATCGAGAGCCAATTACTTGATCTGGCATCCTGTCGTTCTGACCGGACCGTCAGCAATTCGCGTCCCTTTAGATGTCCACTTTGTCGTGTCACCGAAGGAAGGCGTGTTTAGCCGGTTGCGCTGCATGCGCTGGCATCCGGTGTTCCAGGGCGTTCCTATTGGCCAGCGAAGAAGTTTATACGCTTTGTCTACCCCCCTGTGCTCGGGATTAGCAAGACCAACGGCCAGTTAGCGAAGGTGGAATGACGTTTTCACCTACGGGCTTCGGGCGTGTTGACCAATAAACACGCGAAAGAAGGCGAGACAGCGCCTGCTTTGCGCACTCCCAACTTTTCAATCGGCTGTGGGCGAATTTGTTAAGACTTCAACGGCCCCGCCAGTGCAATGACCGTCGGATACGAACTGGAGTTGGGAGACAATTCTAAACCGTCAGGTAAGGCCGTCTTTTAGTAATATATTTCAAAGCCTTTTATGCTGTTACTGTGTAAAATGAGCTGCTGACTACGCATAATAGAATAGACCGTCTTTGATATACGCTATTAAAATGTGCGCTTCCGGGAGATTACGTAGTTCGAAGAAACTTTAAAATAGTATATGGACCAAAAATGAAAAGAAATCCACTTCACAAGTTCACCAACTCTTCCGGAAATGGCTGTTTCCCTATCTCCGCAACATTCGAGACAAAGATACAGTCACCCTACTCAAGCCCAATCAGCGATTAATGTGGGTGTCAGCTAGCTTGATAATACAAGATGTGAATTTGTGAATGATACATTGGCACTGAGACAGTCTCCAGACTTTAATGAATATCACAAAGCAAATTAAAAATTATTTTTCCCGTGTCACTTTTACGGCTCACGACTAACAGTTTATTGTGTGATTGACAAAAGTCAGTTGGTTGTGTTTGCCATTCCAATGACATCCGAACAATTCTGAAGTGCGTAGAAAAGTCTCCAGCACTGGCAGAGGTTGGACGATGCTCTAGATTTGTTAAGCACTTGTCCGCCATGACTTCGAAGGAATTCGTTTTTCCTGCACACTTTCAATGGTTTTCGCCAAAATTTGGAGTTTTTATGCTGGATGAGCGTTCCTATGTTATGAACGAAAAAATACGCTTTACAGATGACATTAGCACTTCTATCTGGTTTGGTATCCTGAAGCGATTCATTTACCCCTCTTATACCGCCCTGAATGCCTCCTTCAGAAGGATTAACATGTTTAAATCCTTCATCATAATAACCGGACGGCGATACATATGCAAAACTACGAGTTCCCAGAATTCTAATTGTATTGTATATACTGTACTCTCCCGCCCTTCCTGTTAATGCTATTTTCAAATGTGGGCAGTGCGCAACATTTACTCATTCATTTATACTAACAGATGTGTGTATGTAAGTAAACTCAATAAAGAGGACAAAAACAGTTGATCTTTATCAAATATATTTTCGCTTTTATTTGGGTTTCAAGTATTTGAGCTGATGTGATGAAGTTGAGATAGCTCGAGGGCAGATTTAGCAAGGTGGCAAATGCAGAGAAACGTAGTGGGGAAACACATGCGGATGTAAAATAATACAGAAAATGGTTAATTTCGAGTTGACCCTTTATACTTCGGGGTATCTGTTCTTAAGTTAGAATTTTCGTTCCGTTAATGCCCTAGCAGTAGCGAAAGTGCGGATAGCGAGGGACGCTATATTTTATTCCAGGACCTAACGGAACTAACTAGCCACCTGAGTGACGACCAATACGTCCTATTATCCGCGTCCCCTTGTAATAAATTTGACAGACTTTTTTCATAGTTCTGAAGCCTTCTGACTATTTTCTGCCATCGCCTCTTGTCTGAATTGTCCCGCAGCTTCTTTTTAATCCTGTTTTTTTTTCACAAAACTGGCAAAGTGCTAGATTCAGATCAGCCAGATTAGTAACAACTTGTTAATGCGGGTCATTATATATGATGCAACTGTTTTTTCCAATCGCCCAAATCCGACAGAAAATATCAAATATCTGAGGAAACCTTCCGTTTCGTGTAAATGGGATATTGATTTAGAATTCATTTCTCCCGGTCCAGGCACAGGTCACGAGGACATCCGCCTTTTTCATTTATGGCTTCATTTATTGGCGACTTTCATGGCCCGAGTTATCATTTGCGATCAGTTGTGTAGTTCGTAGTAAAATTAAACATGGGCATCCGGTGTGGACTCTTAGTTTCAAGCACTGTTTCAGGTCATCGATAAGAGGGTACGGCGTTGGATACCTCATATATGTCGACGTAAAAAACCTCTAACATTTGCGGCCATTTGTCACATATTCACCCCTTCCAGCGAGATATTATGCTGTTTTTACTGCAGTTTACACTTTTAAAAAGTTTTCGTCCAGAAAGACAGCTGTTCGACAATTTACCTATTACGCAGTGACATAAGCCTCCGGAAAGTTTTCTGACGGTCAGCCTATTGAGACGGAATTTAATCCATCTTGTGCCCTGTCAGTCTTATGGCGCCAAGCAGTATGTGACTAGTTTCCCGAACTTTACTGTTGATTTCTCCTCCCTGCTCCGTGGTAACCGAAGTCCACCTCAGTCGAGGAATCTAGCCAAGTGCATTGCCCTCTTGCAATAGGGAGAGCTCGATAAATCCTTGGACGTAGTTACTGAACGTGGCAATGGCCAACTTTTCACCCATTCCCTAGCCCCTCTCTCTCTCCCGAGTGTCCAGATGGTAATGCTGATAGAAATTGAACACATGCAGCCGGTCAAGAGGCCTGTGCAGACTGACATGGACAGTTGGTCAAACGACTCCAGCGCCATATCTTTGTGTGCCGCTGCGCTTAGCAGTGTGGATGAATATTGACATGAATGAGGAGAAAACTGACATTTTACAGTCGTTATAGTTGTGTTGATGCCGTCGGCTCTGACGGCTAAGGTGAAGTGATTGCTGGTAGACCTAGATCGGGGGAGGCTTGAATGACTTGCTTTGGTCATAAATGGTGCTATTTACCCCCTTCGTTTGCCAAAAAAGGGGTTGGGAGCAAACGCCTGCCTGACCGCACTCCTGTACAACCAAGTTTGGTAGAAGTGGATGGGAGAGCGCATGAGGGTGAAAAACAGACGATCGCTTTCTCCACGCATAGCAGTTTATACATCGTTCAGGATGAGGATTGTATTGGTTAAGAAAGATGATTCGCTTTGGAATTAAGACGTGGTGATGAAAGATTTCTCAAGTGTAGACATGACCAATATTTACCTACATGAAAACAACCAAGATGACTAGTGAGTGACTTGACGCTGTCCATATCTGCCATATTGGCTATGCAGTTATGGTAAAAAGTCCACAGACATGTTTACCCACTGACATGACGAAGGGAAATATACTTTTAGTTTAAAGGGTCGATGATAGTTTATTCAGTCCTCTTCGGTGGAGACGGATGTCTTTCGTTTGATTGTGTTTCCTGTCAGGCCTTCAATCGAGTTTCGTGAGCTGACAATTTTAGACCCCAATTAACTGGCTAGCGCATCCCCAGATGCCCTTCTGATTGCCCGCCTTAGTCTGTCTTCTTGAAACTACCTTATTACAGATTTTGGTCATAATCTATATCTATATTGTCCAAGTTCTTCCAGAGGAACGAAGTGCAGCCGTATTAATCCTCATCTTCCTTGGTACGCCCCGTCCCATTTAAAGTATGGTGCTAATTGTCACAGAGTACCCTCTGCTTTGACTCATGATCTGAGAAACTCGAGACTTGCAACGGTTCTCGATTCACGGAGTCGTTTCACCAAACATGCCACTCACCGGTTAGGTGAAATGGTTAACCTCTTTGACAGAGGCGTCGTTCGAGATAGAAACCCGACAATTACTGATAACTGGTCCATAATTCTGGGATACAGTTATCGACCAGCGTGGGTAGCAACCAAAGTAATTGAACCTTGCGCATGATCAGCCGGCGCTTAACGTGTGCAAAATACGAAAAGTGGTTTAACTACTAGTGTTCCACACGCTAATGTTCTGCTTCCCTAAACTGAAACGCAATCTTGACAACAAGCACAACATGAGCCCTTGAATGAACGGTAAAACATTGGATTGCATTTCGGGGTCTTTCTGATTTGGAACCGGAGTAAGGGCGGCTGGCATAGGCAAATAAGTTTGAAATGGCCATTTTATTTCCTCTTTTGTTAGTAAAGCCTTCTCTCTGGAAGCCATACAAAGGTTGGGAAATAAAAGTCCTCATCGTGGTCCTTACTCCGAGATACAGCAGTAAACGCAAATTCGTGTGTCCAAGATAGCTACGTTTAGGGACCTGTAGTAAATGACTAATAAATTCTAAAAGCAGCGTTACATCGTTGTTCTTACCTCAGACTGTCTAAACGGGTACTTACCTCGTTAATACTCTTCTTTCGATTGGTTTTGGTAGTTCTAACGCTTATTGACCGCTTAGTGAAATTCAGTCGTGCAGGTAGTGGTGGAACTATATGTTCTGACTGTCTGTTTAAACCTTTTTTTGAATAACACTTTTACCAAAGTATTTGGTCGCATTTTGTGCTAGAATGCCTTTTATCACTAGAGAAATGATTGACGTACTTATAAATTGCTCGTTTTTGTTCATTATTTTCGATAGATTTTAGGACAAATATGATCGAAGTAAAGAAGAGTAAAGTGAAGAAGTATAATAAGACCAATATGCGTCTTCCTCTAGGTTACGTGGTCTGCTTAATCGCACCTGCTAAGGGAATGGGTTTAATTTGATATCTTCAGGCATTCTCAAATGACTGCAGAACTATGGTAACATCATTAATGCATCCTCTGTGTCAAGAAAACATAAAAATGATTTTACCGTTCTCCCGACACAAGCACTAACTAAAAATCTCTGGAAGTTTTACTAATTTTCTGCAAATGCCTGACAAAACTTCGGGATGTTCAGTTCACTATTAAGTCCTCTGGAACTCCCTGTAGGGTTCCTAGTGCAACTCCTGTTATAAGAATGAACTTTGGTCTGCAAATGTTGAACTAGCTGGCAGCTGTGTCATCGCAACTGGGTTTGTCGAGTCCGTTAGTAATTTCCTGCGCAAATTTCCAAATAAAAAGCCCTCGAGTTCCGAGAAATAGTCTCCAAGTAATTGAACTTGAAAAATAAGTTGCAAGTAGCGTGCTTAGTACGCAGTGAAAAAGGGTTCGACACACTATCGAAACACTTACTCCGTGAGCATTCATTCTGTGGTAGATTATACGTAGTTTTCTAAATTGGACGACATGCAATAAATAGCCTTTTCCTTGCTGAACTAACATTGGACTATAAACATCTGCATGCGGCAGTCAAACTCCGGAGTTCTATCAAATTCTGCTCACTTTCAGACAGACACTGATTTTAAACGACCCACCTGGGACAAACAATGAGCGCCGAACTGTCATGAAAAGTTTTGTTTCCAGTGGCACTAAATTGTATTGGCGGTAATTTTAAGACTCTCTGGGACAACGCTTCATATGCCCGACTTGAAAACCAATCAGGTGTGTGGCGATCTTTCGGCCGGCTAGAAGGGCAGTAAGTGCCACAGATTGAGCAATTAACCTGATTAAAAAATCCACCGCCATTCTTTCAGCGGTCAACCCACAAAAATAAATGACCGTCTAGCCCCTTCCATCCAAGCAGACAATGAAGCGGAGCTGGTAGCAGAGCAGACTTACCCCAAACAGCCACCGGCCTCAAAAGCCCTCTACTGACGTCCCGTCTGCTTTTGAGTTTCCCTGTTAGATGAACAGAATGGCGAGATCAGAAGGAGGGTTTAGAGTGCGACAAAGTTTTATGATCGAATGACTTTAACATCCAGCGCGTTCTCCTGCGTTTCCTGCCTCTCGATCCTATTTGCTATCCACTCGTAAGCAACTGATTTAGGAGTTCCAGATCAGAGATATTAGGATCCATTCCATCCAAATAGGTTAATGAAATCAAGTAAGCGCCAGTAGTCTTTTTGTGGGTAGGCCCTGTGTTGAGATTCATTAGCCCTATTTGACTTTGAAAGACACGAAATCTTCTTCGGGGTTGCTTTTCGAATAACCTGAGCGTGATTGAGAATCTCTCTGAAAAGTACTGGCCACCAAAGTAGTGCTTGTACCGTGCTCGTTGCAAGTATAGCCAAGTGCGCCTTAGAAATAGAGAAGAAATTCCACCAGTAGGGTGGACTCTACTCCTCACAAGGCGACTGTAGTGCAGTTTCACCAAGCAGTGCGCGCTGGCGATGTCAGTGCATACCTGACAGAAAGGCCTCGGCCTGCGTGAGTGAGCGAGCGTCTGTGTCACTGTCAGCCTTTGGAGCTCGACTGGTTAGCTGATGTGATGTCTAATCATGCTAATATTTCCATGCTGATGTCATTCGAGGCAATGGTCGAGTGGATATTGCTGCGTTGGGGACGTCCGACGCGCGAATGGGCCCGCAGAGTCACAGGGGTCACGGGATTTGTCCGCGTTACCTCAAAATAACATCACCCCCCTGGATTTTGAGTCGTACTAATAACCTTCAGTAAAGTTTGTTGGTTTTAGGTTTTCTTTCGTTGGACCGGAATACGCGCAAAATGGGTCAGTGTAACATTAATTTAGATTTCGGTTCGGAAACTGGGCACATAGAAGACCCTAAGTCAAAGTTAAGATTACCATCAGGCCTCAGGGCTGAACTGTAAGCAAAACTACGGCTACGCGGGGAGGTCGGCTCTTCTAGACATCTTAGACTACGTTTATTCGGATCCGAATCTCCTGCTGAGGGTCTTTGCAATTACAGTTCAAATCTTATAAAATATGAACTATCCCCAACCCGTCCTAATTTTCTTCACTCATCCCCTTTGTTTTTACAATTCTGCCAGAAACCACAATTCCTATGTTAGATCTCGCGGATGAGACCGTTTGCGCTGGTTGCGGATCGGCCATCTACGACCCGTTTATCATGCACGTTCAGCCTGACATGAAATGGCACGGCCGCTGTCTCAAATGCCACAAGTGCGATCGCGAACTGAGTGAAGAAATCAGCTGTTTTGTACACAACGGCCGCGCGTACTGCCGGGAGGACTACTGCAAGTAAGTTGCCAACCTGGCTTCTCCTTTCATAGAACTGAAAGTAAGCCATTCGATCAATACGGTTACAAGTCGCTTCGTTAGAAAAACTAGCGTTTACTTCTGTCGGAGAAGTTTTGTATTGGTTTTTCGGCTGGGCACTTGAATATGCCCCCATATTGTAGATCTCATGCCTTAAATTCCAGGGGAGTTAGAGGTAGAACTGGTTGTCGGGCTTAAGATTGGGAGGGTTAGGATTAGGATCATAGCTAGGTTTATATTTAGGGTTTGGCTAAATGTTAGGTTTGGTGCTAGAGTTAGAGTTAAAACACGGGAATAAAAGCCCTCCAGTAAGGAGGGTCTAGATTTCCGGTCCAACCAGTTTTTGTTAAATCGTGCAGAAATTAAAGTTACCCTCCCTGAATAAAACGTTCCTAAAATGTTTTCGCTGTATTTCGTGGTAAAAACGCCAACTGCGCAATAGTCGTCTTGCATAACTACCCTGGATAAGCCAACGAAAACCTGATGGCGTTCATAAACTACACTTGGACTTGTTCTTTGCATCGTCCTAATTATTGTACCTCGGATATCGATTTTGATACTATCGTTGGCAAGCCCGTCAGCCTGCTAAAATTAAGTACGATCGCAGTAAATAGAATAAAAAAGTGCCATTATATCCTTGAAAACAAATAACCCCAATTAGGACTTGAGAAAAAATAGCGAGTATTAAACCATGTTACTTCCAAAGTTAAGTGTGCATTAAACACAAACAACATACATATCAAGGAAAGTGAAAAAACAGGATATTGCATGTAAAAGTTTAATTTGGTACGTAAATTTACTGTGGAACTGTATACCAATTCCTGTAAATTGCATCACTCAGCCATATAACCTATATTATTCTTTCATCGGTCTTACCATATATAAGCTAAACAGATTTTCCATAGGTGTAGCAGGTTTGTTAAAATCAGAGCACATCCATGTAGTAAATGGAATCGTCAAGTGTAGTTCTGGTCAAAACAACTTTATGCTCTCTGTAAAGGCGTATCATCTGAAAGTCATATGGATACTTTCGACCCAAGCGCTTGTCTCATCTAAATGCAGAGGAGCCTCGACAGCAGTCTTCCGTAAGCCTGTCATCCAGAAGTCGGAAGATTGACTCTTGAAAATTGCACATTCAAATTCTCTTCTGAATTCCACTGGCAAATATTATGAAATTCACCTAGGCATTCATTGCTTAGATATGCATAGTACATTCTTCTACCGTTTGTTCTGTGTCAATCACCTGATATCCAAATAGTCATGTCGTTTAAACCCAGGATCGCATGGGCTTTTGCGAGAGCCATATTGAAGCTAATTCTGTAGTTTACGCTTTTTACACCAGCTCTACGAAAAACACACAGAAATGAGGGTTACGTAGTGTACTAAATAATGCGTTACACTGCTCAACAAAATGTCCTGTTCAAGCTTTCGTACCGTTGTTTTTCCTTACCAATGCCTATCATTTAGTGTTAGAGTAAAAATGTTAATATTACAAGGAAAACTAACCTCCCTGAGACGCAGTCAACCCATCTTCTTTTAATTCTGATACCCGTTAGTCGTACGGCGTTTGGAGCTTTTCGCGTCCCATACGAAGGCTTATTTACTAGTGATTCCCGCCTATGAGAAACCGGATTATCTTGCAGCGATACGATGCCTCCTGAGTCGCGTGTGACTGCTGACAATAAAGCGGGAGCCCAGGTTCGAGCCTCCCGCAGGGGGGGGGGTTAAGTAGAAGGCAGCTAGTGGAGCGAGGTGATAGTGATGCTGGCGTTGCGTCGCTTTCTTACCTCAGCCAGCGAGATACTACCGTGTGTCCCCTCTCCATCTTCATTATTGGCACCGGTAGCATGCGCAGACGGTAGCAGCATCGTGTGAGGCGCCAGACCTGACACCTCCACCCACACATTTACTTCGCGCTTGTGCATCGTCTCTCCAGTCCGGTCAGTCATTCCACCACTACATGTCCTGTGGTGGACCCGTGCGAGTTGGGGTGATGGTAGTCTATGAAGGTCAGCGGCCCTGGGCGGGAAAACGCACATGCTCAAGCCACGTGACAGCGGCGTCCACAGTCGAACGGGTGGCGGTGACGGAACAATCCTGAGGATGTCCGGCTGGGTCTGAAGGGAAGGGGGAACTTGGTGGCCCACGAACACGCGCACCACAGGCCACCGGAGGGAGGGGGAGGGTGGGTCCAGTGCAGCGGTAATGACAAGTTCTGCGCAGAATGTCTGTTGATCCTCAAGTTCGTGTGCGCTGTGGCCCCTAGCTTCCTCCCTCTTCACTAGCTGGTCAGCGAAAAATGTTCGAAGCACAAGAACTTAGGTCCTCACTCTTCTATTAGGTTCCAAGTAGGGGAATCTGTGCAACCGGCGCGCACATGTGCCAAAGGCAGAAGTGTTTAGGAGAGGCAAAATCAGAGTCTGTTGCTCTTGGTGAGTCTTACCGACCGCGTCTTTCCCCACCTGAAAAGCCTCAGATAGAAATGAGGCGACACAGATGACTCAAACTCAGGTGTTCAATAACTACCAATGACTACTCTTTATCTTACTTTCAGATGTTAAACTTATCACCGACCCTAAATCGGGCGTCCCGTACCCTTTTTGGGGAGAGGTGGGGATAGTCAAATACGTGACTCCATCGACGATGTTTTGAATAAGAAACTGCGTGATCGACATTACACGAAGGTCCTGCTCCGGATTTTTTCATCAGAAAAGGCTGATAATTCGAAAAAAACAACTCCGTTTAACTGCTACTAACGTATATAATGTCATTACGCTAACTGGTCCTTTGACGACTTAGATGATTCTTATGAATTTATCTTCCCCAAAAGCTGACTATTTTTCGACTATGCTAAAGCCCTTCGAATATTAGTTTCGTGTACTCTTTTCCATTGTTACAAGAGAGTACGAATCCCAGTCAAAGTTTAGGGTAGAGAGATTCATTAAACACTACAAACCTGGATGATCAACTAGACTGGAATAAACGCGACCTCATACTCCTCGCTAACTGCCGAAAATCATGCGTTGTCTTTCCGCTGTATTGTAAAACATTCATTGAGTTTAATTTATTCGAATTATTAGGTTGGATGTGGTTATGTAGCCCCACTCGAAGTAAACAGGCCCCAGTCACATGTAATATGGGACCGGAGGTAAAATGGGTCTTTACAAGTGGGGCCGGGAACGCACAGGCGACGAGGTCAAGTAGTTATTTGCAAAAGAAAAGCTATTGAGAATGCGGGCTTGTACTTTGAGTGGTCGAGAAATAGTTGCCCTAACCCTAATCCTTAACTGCAGCCCTAAACGCTAGCCAACAGTATTGCGTCCACCAGGTGGGGCTACATAACTACATCTTATCAAATATTGTTTTATCGGAAGGTTATGTTGAGCTTTAAGGTTATGTTTGGTGGAAGCATTGGTTTGGTTACCAGGAGTATTGCGGATAGGCGGCGTAGAGAATGTGCATGCCCCAGTTGCGTTGTTACTTGTTTCGTTTTTTTGATAGTTCAGTCTGACGAATTTGTACCGCTTCTTACGCCTTTTTCGTCCAAATAATTGAGTACTTCGACTAGCCGAAAGGACAGCCAGCCAGACGATGTGGTGACCTAGTCAGTGCTGCCTGTTTTCGCTTCCAACGTGTGCACACCTTATCAGTCCATAATCGCCAATTAACCTACAGCACTTTACGCTGATCGGCAGCAATTTGTTCCCGTTTGTCTCCGACTCCCACTCCCCGAGCTCTCTCCTTACCTCACCCCCTGCTTTTACTTGACTGGCCGTGATTGTGTGTGCCTGTCTGAGCGCCCTTTCCCCTAACTTGTCCGGTGGAGAGGGCTGGAGTCTAGTAAGAGGCAGCGGTAGCGGCAGCAACAGTAATGCACTGATTGTATCACTAACAGCAGGCCTGGAAAGCAACCGTTCGCGCGTTACCACCCACCCTACATGTCCACCAGCCAACTATTTTGCTAGCAGGCTCACTCGTCAACCTTCGCTGGCGCCGTTTACCGGGCGAGCTCAAATTCCACTTGTCGTCGTTTGTCCAGATAGGTCAGATAACGTTATTGTTAGTATTACTGTTATTACCGTCATTATTGACACTACCGCTGCTGCTGCTGCTGCTGCTGCTGCTGCTGCTACTACTACTACTACTACTACTACTACTACTACTACTACTACTACTACTACTACTACTACTACTACTACCACTACTATTTGGTCCCAAATGTAGGCTATGAATGATAAAAAAGGACCCGCTACACGGAGAAAGCTTCTAGAGGAACTCTAATGCCGTAGTCATTTTATGAGTTTGGTCTGTTTGACGATAGTTTGACAGGGCTCAGGAACTGTATATTCCACTGTTGGTTCCAGAGCTACATTCTCTGCGCGGAGACTGGCCCAAGTATCTCAATTTTTAACTGAACATAGCTTGCTATACAATGAATAGCCGAACCACTTTGCAGCCAACATATTAATCGTCAAATAGGCAGTCAATACCCTCTTTGAGAATGACAATACACCGAATTTGAAATGAGTTCGCTGGATAGATAATACGCTAAAAAGTAATCGATTCACTGGAAGTATTTTAACAGTAAAGTGCTAACGGCCTACTTTCTTCGGTATCAAAGTTCGTGTAAGTTATGTGTAAATTAGTGAGAACTTTCCATCCCATGGGCCGAGTCTGCGATCACGTCAGAATCACGCTTCCGCCTTCATCTACTCGAGCTGAACCCAACGAAACCCGTGTGCAGTAAGCCATCTAAAGGCACATGATTTGTTGCTTCTTAGAGAAAAGCCGAGGGGACAATAGTGGGGTTTTAACTGATAAGACTTGAAGTAGTTTGAATATGAGTGAAGGGACGAAACATTTTAAGACATTTTATGCAGATCTATTTGAAAATTGAATTTTTACTTACCGACGGTATCCTCAGACATTTTGTGAGTGCTTGCAAATTATTGAGGACTTAGGAATTTATTCTAACACACGCACAAAAGTTCGATTTTTAACCTGTTTCGGTAGCTACATTGGCACTACATTCTTCCTCGAAAGGAACCATTGTCATGCTTCACAGCCGGATCAGTATACCCTAGGTCTGTATGCTCAGGTGGAAACTTCTATGTGTGAATATTTAGGCCGAAGTCCATCTTGCCACAGCGGGTAACCGTGCAATATTCATTAACTGTCGAATATACAGATCCACTCCAAGTTTGCAGTTAATTTCTGAGGAAACTGGAAAACAACCATTTCTAAATTGGAGTATCTACCAGAAAGCAGACTGAGATTGCTGGGGGACCCACTGAAGAGCCGAACCCCTCGCAGCTGTGTCAATTAGCGGCAGAATATCGGCAAAACACGCATGTATGGGCTTTTGGCTAGTACTTCTGCTGTTAGTATCGTATCCTCCTACCCCTAATACATTAGTCTGTTCCTAGTCATCGCTTATTCCTATAATCCTTAGTACTGACTTAGAACCTATTCAAGAAGAGAACACTGTAATTTCTAACTCGTAATTCGAGCAGAACAGTCCCTCAACGAGAAGAACCCTGCTTGACGAGTCTTAAAGAGGGCCGTATCGATACATTCACACGGTTTGCAGATTTAGTTGTGACAGCTGAAACGTAGGGCCCCTGACGTGAATTCAGGAGTCGGTGCTTGGGTCGCATCTGGCAACATACGTATTACCGCTACGTGAGTCTTCCTGTAGTCTGCCTTACTAAGCGCTGTAGTTAAATCATGAAGAAGATAAAAAGCTTGCGAGGGTATTATTAAGCCCAAGCGGACTTGTAAGTTGAGGATAATTCAGCAGTTTCCTCACTTCGACTGATTTAAATACCAGTGATCCGCTTCGTTGTGCAACATTCTCAAGGACGGCTGCGGATTCTTTGGCGGTCAACTACTTTGTGAACGTTAGATTGGGGACAAATAGTTAACTAATAATTTCTCATTCTTCTCGTGACTCTTTCAAAGTAAAACATCCGAGATGACTGACATCACATTCCTAGTATCGTCACTTGTACTTGTTGAAGTGAAGACGAGGTAGTATATTGTGATGAGGTAAATAGCAACAGCAGCCATGACACTTGCCTTTGATGATATAGGAGATAGAATACTGTAAGTACATGAAAAAAATTGATTAGCAAGTGAAAATGCTCAGCTTACGAAGTCAAGCTTTATGAAATGTCAGCCACAAATCATAAATACTCGCTAAGGCAAATGTCGACCAAAATACCTTGGCCAGTCCAAAGCGACTGATCCAACCAGCAAAAATTAAAGGCGCATCAGTTTTTTCTTCCGCCCTACTTGTTTTGCCAATGTCCGTATAGTCAAGGCTACGGTGAATACGGTGAAAGTGAATCCAGGCGAAAAATCGCTGTAAAAGCATGCCGTTAAATAACGGCTGAGGAGATGCCAATTCCATTGCTGCACTTGAAGTCTCATTCAGGCTCACTAGATCTTCGCACGATTATGGAGAATGTATTACGGCATAATTATCCAGCTAGTGTAGTCGAATACTGTGCAGATTCTGTTTGCGAGGTACTGACATCACACTAGTATCAGTCCCGTAAATAAAGTATTAACTGCTTGACTCACGGTCATGCAAAACTGCTGTTTCTTGACTCGGCGCCGCCAAAATTCCTGATTGTCACGATAATCGGACAAGGCACACACAGTGGATAATACCAGCTACCCACATGTGGTTATGCGTTATGTTCAGCGGAGCTTTCGCAAGTTAAATTCGAAATATTCTTATTTTACTTTCAGTAACCACACCGTTAAATGTTCAACCGAACGCACTGCTAATTGTTTCGACTCAAGTTCATTGTTGTTGGAAGCACAACGCGTAGGCTGGGAGCACACGTTCAGCAAGACCGGCGAGTTCCAGGATTCGCATGGTTAAGTTGCAGACGCCTGCGTAGTAAGCAAGTTATTGGGGTTCTCTACAGCCTTAAACGTCCAAATAATCTCCTTCCCATCAGGTTGAATTTTAGGGACGTCTTGGAGACGACTATTTCGCAGAAGTGCTCACTTAGAAAAAATGACGCCATCACAGACCTTTCGCCTATGAAGATATCTCGTTAGAAGATAAGCAGTAGCCTGCTTCTCATCGGGATGGGAATAAAGCACATGATATCGGTATAGTGTCTTTGCATGAAGGGTAAGTATTCGCACAGGGCCATCTGAGCTTTCCTACAAGAGGACACCCACAAGATAAGTCGCCTGTTTTCCTAGGCTTTAACCATGAACTTGATCTTAGCATACGATTAATTCCTATCAATTACCGGATGGTCGTTGCGTATCCGATAACTGAATAACCTTCTAAGATCACTGCAAATCTTTTTGCTTCGGATTCCCGGTTACTATATCCGGAAAACTGAGCCTACTAAATGCGTACTAGTTTCACCTCCAACTCGTAGAGTTAAATGCCAACCTATGAATGGTTAGAACCTTCAGTTAAGAACTTGATCTGCCTATGCGGCCGCCCCAACTACACTGTGTTTAGGTACAAAGATCCACGAATTATCACTACGTGCGGTTAGACATTAAAATCTGCACTGTTGGGGGAGTGAAGTATTTGCTTTCAGCGTATGGAATCTGAAAGCGGACATGTTGAAAGTGTCATTCACCACAGTGAAAACAAAACTAAAAATAATGTAACACGTTACCGTGACACAAGGATATGATTTATGGCCGAGGTTACTTACTCCGGAAGCATTCGTGCTGAGCAAAAAAGCTGGACATCTAAGAACTTTGTGGTATCGCAAATGTCGATCCTCCATACTGTCAAAATTTACAAGGTGATTTTATTTTTCCATTCAGCGACGATAGTAAGTGAATTCAGTGCCCCCTTTGCGCGAATTGTCAAAAAGTATTGCATTGTCATGCTTTTACTCCGATGACTACCTTAAAGCATCTTGACCACCCTCGCGCAATATCGCCAGTTATTTTCTTTTAGCACAATTGCTCACCGGAGTAAGTAAATCCGGACATAAGCCATACCCTTGCCCCTTGGCAGTCTGAGCTGAGCTCAAACGTCACCGGTGGACTGGTTCGCAGTAATAACTGATTTTCAAAGGATGTAAGCCCGTATAAGTTGGTGGGTTTAAAGACCGTCTTTCATTCACGGTCAAGCAGACTTTTATGCTTTACCGAAGTTCTTGTCTAGCCTTTCCCGGGGAGTTCTCGATGAACAGGTGCCTACCTCTTAAACACATCCTAAATAGTAAAGCTTCAGCCGGGAAATATATTTTGGCCACAGCTGCCACTTTCTAACCCTACGAATGTGGTCGGCCACTTTAATACTGACTTTTATACTGCCTAAAAATAACCCCCACAGATATTTTCGAGACACTCTCCAAAATGCATCAACACTCCTTAAATGTCAGCAATGAAGACGCATCCCCCACGTTCTTCAGGGAGTTTTGCTCATTTATAAAAATTTCCAACATCGCATGAAAAGAATTAGGGAAGATATTTTACCAACAGCGGAACTTTCTCGTACCCTAGGTGAAAGTGACAGAGCCTAATTAATTTTCTTCAAGGAAAGGCAGGTTGTTCCAGGTCTACGTTAGGCCGGGTCTCCGCTGCTACGACAACTAATGTTAGCGCCGTCACCGATTCTACGGTTGCTTCCATCGATGCTACTAGTTTTCGGGGCCAACGCCACCAAAATTTGAAACGTACCCCATGTAGTTTTTTTGGTCGCGAAGGCTGGCTGGATGCTATGTTCATCCAGGGCACCCTTCGCCACCCACCTCTCAAAGAGACAGTGCGCAAAGAACTTTGTAGGGACATTCGTTGCCAAGGTCAGTCGCCAACAGTCATCATAAAATCGGCACCAGACAGTTATCGTAGAGCGTCGATGTCCCCCTCCCCTTCTGACGCATCTTCACTCTGGTGTCGGACAACTTGACCTTTACTTTCATTTCGGTCCGCCCACTTTTTTGGCACTTGACTGAAAGTCTATCTAAGAGAGGCAGTGACAAAAAGATGCACTTTTTACTAACGGTAATGGAATCCTTGTCCCCTCTGTCAATAGGCCTGCGTAGGTATCCCCTTACAAAGTTTTCTGTCGCCTGTGATGCTCGACATGTGGTTAAGCTCCACAAGCAAGAGAGGTAGAGAACCCCCTACTCTTGCCCATGTATCCGTGGGCCCTTGTTATGTGCCGCTATGCTTGGGTGTCTGTAAAAGCCGGAAGGACCCAACGGGACCCGCTTTGGGGCACAAACGCTCGGACGACTCAGGTTTGTTTGGTTGGAGCTGGAATATCGACACAACGTGGCACTCATATTCGGCGGCGGAACTGTTGTCCAGATGAACTTTGGTTCACTCGTTTGTGTAGTGGAATCTGCAGTTCGATGCAAAACATCCAAGTAGGGAATATGCACGATCGGATATTGCACCCAGTGCCACATTTAGTCGTCTGGACTTAGTAAAGGGCAGAGTGAGAACTTTCACCGATAACACCTTCTTCTGATAATTCAACCGTATCTTAGAAAAGGTAGCCGAACACCTTAAAATGCGGAGTCTACGTATTTGTTAGGTTTTCGGCTAACTTGGTCTTTTACACTAAAAGCCAGGCCGACACAGCGTGACTGAAAAATGACATCAAACTCTGATCTTTGCGGTCCGCGGTTCTCCAATATGCTCAAAACACGTCAGCTCTCACCCACTCATGTTTCTTCCCTCTGTTCTAATGCCCCGGCAATTTAGCACACTCATTAACAATGATTGATAAAATACGACGATCGAGATTATGCCCGATTTTGTATTCAGTCATCTAAACTTAGCCTTGGCCATGGAACATGATGCCAGAAGAAGAGAGGCTAATCACGCGCAACATTTATTCAGCATATTTTAGTTGGCACATGACTGTATTATCCCGGTGTTTTAAAAGTGCCGACTTGGAAGACTGGAAACTAGCAGCACACTCGGTTCGTAAGACCGGCAGCCCGGCTGAAATAGCTCCTGCTTTCTGCCTCTTTTACAGTAAATCCACTAGCCACGTGTAACCGAGTTAGCGAGTTGTGGCTCGGTTGACTGAAATAACCTGCAGGGACAATTTGTCTGCTCAGCCACTGCTTCCACCCCCACATTCCGTTGTCTTACTCGGTTTTGCCACCGAGACATGGTTGAAATGAAAGGCGAGAGAAAAGAGGTCAAAACTGCAAAAGTCTTCCTATTCAGGTGTAAAGTACCACTGTCCAGGCAAAACAGGCCCACATCAGGAACGATGGACGAATTGTCATCCTTCACAAACCGGCGTCCTCAGTTCGAAATTTGGAAAGAAAAGGCTGTTATTCCAAATTTAATTCCCGCTGCTATTTACGTCCTCTAGGTATTTTCGATAAAGAGGATGGAGTGCTGTACGCGTTTGGGAAGCGATATCGTCCACAGACTAGAAAAGCGGATACAGAGGAGTGATCATGCCAACTATATTGGACACGGAATAGCTATATTCCACGTTCTTATCAGAGTTAGCAAGATATGGGCCAGCAGCCCGAAAGTACTTCAGATGTGGGAGCTCGTCGATAGCTTCATTTCAAACTGAAGCACCAAATTTCTGTGACTGAGATCAGACGACGGACACAGACCAGACTTGTTTTCATCACTAACCTCTCCTCCTCGTCGCCGACTCTCAGGTGTTACAGGCGTCGTACCAGAAGCCGAACATCCTGTGCGTATAATCTATGGTGCGTAGGCCTCATATTTCACGCAGTACTCTGTACCATCGTCACCTGTGTTTTGCGGCGGGGTAAAATGATACCCAGGCGTTAGCTGAGTAAGACTGGTAAAGGCTTCAGCAGCTTCAGCCCTACTGATAATTCTAATGTTCTAGTATGTAAGTGTCAAGACAGTTGACTACGGAAAATGAGGCCAGACATAGTGGAACTTTGCCAGCAGATAGGCGCACACTCAGATAGAAGAATCAATGTCTTCGAACAAAATATGCTGAAGTACTCCTGCATTTGTCAAATGTATATATACCCTGTATATTACGACAGTACAAGTGGAACGTGACCTCAAGATGTTCATTCACGCATGCATGCTTAGATCTCCGGAATGAGCAATAATTTAACATACCGAAAGTATTTCGATAGACGTATTCATCATAAGTCAGACAAATCGGGGTTGATGTGCTTCAGCATGAAGACCTACTAGTATCGGCTTTTTATATTACGTTCTTCAATCCCTAGAAATTTTTTCTCCTTTTGAAATTATCCACAGGCTAACGTGGAAAGGAAGTGATTTCTGCAATGCATCCCGTAACAAATAAGCCACCAGATTGGAGGTCCATTACTTTCCGTGAAATTGTTCGGATGCTTTAAAGTATGTAGGGTTAACACTCTCACTACACAGACTATGTATTCAGAAAAGCTGGGGTTTTTATTACTTCGAATTACTCTTGCCTGCTGTAGTTGGAAAGAACCCGGCCCTGGAGTGAGGCTGTCTGAATGGGAGTGCTGCGCCGCTCTGAGTGAACGCTAGGGATATAAGTAACTTAGTTACCAAACTTTGATGGGCACACACAGGACTTTGCATTGCTTCCTATTTACAGATTTCAGATAGTTTATACAAAAGTTCAGTTAGAGCAGTACCCATTTTAAACACGGCAAACATTACTTTCTCGTTGTGCCTATTGCAGCTGTCACTACTGAGTGGGTTCTAGGCACTCCAATCCTTCAACATTTAAAACTTTTCAAGGCCCTTGAAATCTGACTGATAAGTCGTCGATTTTGGTGTTTATCATTATCAGCTGCCCGACCGTTTCGATGACCTTGTTAGTACGTAGAAATTGCCAAAGTCAGACAGGGTGGGCTGGCATGACTGGGATGCACGAAACCGAAAACAAGGAGTTTTGACAGATGACGATTTTATTGCTTCTTTCGCAGACTACAAACTCTGAAATGTTTCTGACAAATTGGTTCATAGTTCATGAAACCTGTGATAGGTAAGAAGTGTGTGCAACCATGTGCGCTATTAAATGAATGTTACTATCTATATTAAACCTGTATCCTACCAAGGTGCATTATATGCATAGGAATGACCAAGGGCATTTCAAGGTTATTAACACTTCTTTCGACAACCGCGGCTTTCGCTTCACGAAAGGTTCCACCAGAGGAACCGGTCGAAACAACCTAAAAGGGGATTCCAAAAGCCTCGGCTTGCCCTGAGGCGAATTGTGACCCTCGACACCCTAAGGTAGGCACAAGTGAAGGTTTTTTCACCCACTAATTGAACAGTAAAGACTTGTCTGACATACAAACACTTTCCGTCTCTCCCTACTCCCACTCTCATTTAACACCTGGGATGTTTGTCAAGCCAGTTGGGGTGGGTGGTCGTTCGGCCGAAATGAGGGCCGTTCTGTCCTCTGTGATCCTCGCTCCAGGGGCGTGGTCATCTCGTCGTTCGCCCCGCCATAGCGGGGTTAGCTACTCGTTCTTCCCCCTTCCCATCGGCCTCTCGTTGTTCCACCTCTGTCACAACGGATCTTCAACAACCGTTTCATTTGGGGTCCGGGGTGTGAATGGAGGCGGAACTGCGACGACGCCTTCGTGTGGGCACACACCGATTCGCAATCACAGAAAACGGGGAGCAGTCAGGAGAAGGCAGATTGGGGGGAGGTGGGCGCGTGCAACCCCACCCTTAAAGCCCGCTAGCTGCCGTCCGTAAGTGGGACACGCACGTCGACGGAGGGGGGGAGGTCAGAGATTTTCTATCGCAGATAGCCACCACGGGTCTCATGTTACAACTCTCTTTTGATTTCTTCTACAGTAGCTTTCTCCAACGATGTGCTGGATGTCATCAGCTCATCACCAAGGTGGACCTCGTCCTGCGTATTCGTGGCCAGACTTTCCACGTTGGTTGCTTCCGGTGCGCAGTCTGTCAGAACATTCTTCAACCAGGAGAAGAAATTGCCTACAGACGTAATCTACCCCTCTGCTTGCGTGATGCCAGACTCTACCCCCTAAAAGAAGTCAGCTCTCCAACTCCTAGCGGCACCGAGGCTTCAGAGGACGCCCCATTTCCCACTATCTGGGCGCCCAAGCCCCGGGTCAGGGAGGATGCGGGTGCGGATTTGGTCGTTGAGCAAACGTCTTGCTCGCTTCGCTTAGGAGGGTTGTCAGTGGGCGAGGTTATTGAGGATCAGTTGCGGCTGCCGCCGATTTCTCAGTCAGACGCGAAAGATACACCTTCAAAGAATGCGATCCCCGTATTTGGGCCCGTCAACGATGATGGTGATGACATTAACGCTGTTACCGAGGGGGCCGGGGAGCTCAAGGTCCTTACCCTGCTGTCTTCTGGACCGAATTCATGCAGAGAGGGCTCTCAGGCGGAAGGCTCAGCGGAGGCCAACGAAACCCGACCAAAGCAAACTCTTCTCTCAGAACCTGGCGAGTTTGGTTATCCCAGCCCCCAGAGGACAAGGACTAGTAGCACTTCCAGTTCTTTCGATGGCCCGAACGCAGACAAGGGTGGGTCTAAGAGTTGACTAGTATTCTTATCAATTTTAACTGCCGATGTGATTTGCACCCTTCTCTTCACAGTTTTATCTTATTTACTCGTCAGACAGTCTTCCTAACTCATGTGGGACGATTTGACATATAGTAAAGTGTGCATATTTTTGCACAAAATTGTCCTCGAGTGCAAACTGCTTACATGTACCGCCTAAATACCCAGGCACAGTTAACCATTTATTCCTCAGTAATTTTCTTGGTTATCCTGTTTGGGACGTAATGGGAAGGACCCCATTGGACATTGTCTTAATACCGAGGTGCTAATAAGTAGACGCTAGTGAAAGGGGCATTTAAGAGCCAGGAGATTCAGAAATCAGGCTGCAGGTCTTACCGAAGCACATTGGCTAAGAACGCGACAACTGCCAAGTATAATAGTTGAACAGGTCTAATAGTTGAAATCGAATCGCTAGGCGCATTTAAACGGCGAACGAAGAAATCCGTCTTAAAATTAAAACACGCTTCTTTTTCGCGAGAAAATATTCGGAAAGCTATTAGGGTGCCAGCAACCAAGGTGAGATCTCTTCCCATTTCCCATAACAACACAGACCACTTTGCAACATGCAGTCGGTATGGTTTCCACTAACCTTAATGTTTTACTGACAGTCTTTCAGGAACTGATCGTTAAAATGATTAAGCACATAATATATTAGCAATCCCTAGATAACAAGACTTTTTGTTCAATCGAGTTAATTGTAAATATCCTTGCTGAAATACAGCAAAGTATGGAATAATACTCTTTGCTTTATTAACAGTAGAAAGTTCACAATTTTAAAGGCTATAATTTTGCCAGAAATTAGTGCAGGAATCTGGAGAAATATTTTTAACTTTGGCCCCGAGATCAACTAAATATTTAGAGTTGAACTCCGTTACATTGAGAGGGGTAATAACCACACAATTTGAAAAGTACTGTAGGACACAGTCGTCATTTTCGCACTCGTAAATGTGATACGTATCGAAAACCACACAGAAGATCTGTGGAAATCAATCGGGGAGTTCAATCCCTCGAAGATGCTCACACAGCAACAGAGGATCTGTTAAACATATGTTTTGAGTGTCAGCTAGCAGGTATGTTAGCGATAAGGCAAATTTATGAAATAATTATTTTTTTCAGACTGAAGCCTTTGAGTCCCACAGTTATGAATATGACGATCCATTGGTGAAATATTTGTATCGCTGCCTTTTGTTTTTCACCAGTAATCGGAAAAACAAATGAAGAAGGGAAAACAATCAGCCAAAGAGGCTCATAAATAGGAGTGGTTCCTCTCATTGGTGCCTTTTCATAAGCGGATAATTATGACAGACCTGCTCTAATGCATTTCGAGAACGTCCATAGTTTAAGCAAGATAGAAAAAACAAGGAACCAGTCCCGAATCTAAACTCCGAATTTGATAAATAATAAACTATTCGAATAATCGCACTTGCAATGTGTAATGATCGACTGCAAATTCCGGCGCCTTGTAACCCTAACTTCTGACAATGGGCTACTGTCAATTGCTCTGCTGTGCCGTTTATATGTATTATTATTGCACAAATTCTTATAACATCACTTGGGAACTCTGACGGCCTCTGACGATTCTGCATCCCTATGCACGTCTTTTGCAGTCTTATTTTCGGAAGAACCCCACTCTTCCGTGTTTTCTCATCCAAGCAACCGGACCAGAACCAAAATACTCGCTAATTCGGTCAATTAGTGAGTACATGCGCTCGGAGCTTCACTTACTATTACAAATCATTTAAGAATAATTTTGTTCCGTTCCTGAGTATTCACATGTTAAGAGCCTGTGAATTTAAGCAAATCCCTAAAGCAGACGGGATTTTGTGGCGAAACTCGCACTCTGGCTCTGCAAACATGAGTCTTCAATTTGCTAGTGGCCCCTTGGTGCGGGCCAAGCACCCAGGCATCTATGATTACGGCTCAGCTAGGGCGTGCCAGCAGCACAACTCATTACGTATCAACTTTCCTTATCCCCTCGATCTGGGCCACTACTTTCAGTACTATCCTACCGGCTACCAGAGCTGACAAACTCCCGATGACACTTGTCAGATGGGCACAATCTTATCGCCCACTCCCCCACCATCCTTAATCTCCTAAACCAGCTGCCTACTTGTCAGCCTGGCAACACGACTTGCGGTTCCCCTCGATCGCCGCCCCTTCAGTTGCTACGCATGTGCTGAGTACAGTCTTGAAGCTGATTTCCCACCCGTACAGCTGGTTCACTTTTTGTCGGAACAGGATGGGTGATGGCAGACGGGGAGGAGACGCAAGAAAGTGGGAATCGGGGTTTCCGTGGCAGCATGGGATGTATTTTGTGGACAGTACTCGTGCCGAGCGTACTGTGGTCACCGGGCTATGTTTTGAAGTCCCTCCCCTTCTCAATCCACGAGCATATGAGCGCATCTTGCACACCCATTCGCCCCCCCCCCCTTCCACCCCGCCGCCTCTGTGCACGCGACGCGCACCGAGAACAGTGAGACTACTTCAGGAGTTGGGATGACCCAAGGCTAAGGAGCTCGGCCAGGCTCGATGAGCGCGCGTCAACTCTGTCCAAGTCGTTTAGACCCATGAAAAATGCGGCAAGACCGCTGAGATGTGCCTAGAAGTCCCCCCCCACCCCAAATCCACCCGGGGCCTCCTGGGGCTCCCATGCGCCCCTCCTTCCCTCTAATCGGCCTCGTATCGCTAACTGCCTTTCCTACCGTGTTTGTGTGAGTGTTGAGAGTATGCGTGAACATGCCTTGATATGAGTGTCTGTTCATGTGTATCTCTTGGGGGTTCGCACTGATGATTTCTATCTTACAAAATGACCTCTCGTTCTACCAAACAAATACATCTTGCATAGGAACGAGTGTGAAACGCAAACAAATAAAAAGAAAGCGCATTTACGGAAGATATGAACATATTCACGAAGTAATAACTGGTATGCCAAATATCCTTTAAAGCGTCAATTAGCTTCAGTGACATTTTGATGGTAGTTGTAGAAGTTTCTCCAAATGTTGTTCCGCATCGAAATTTGTCACTATGGCATTTTGGAATAGGACAGAGGGTAGGATTTCTATCCTCCGGCCAACAACCGTCAGTTCAAATTGTATTGGAAAGTGCAGATTTTCTACCGGAGTCCAGCAGGCGTCCTATTTGTGGGCATTAAAATGGCCAATAGCTCTATTTGGGTTCTGACGAGAGCTATTATCTTTAAACACTGAATAGTCTTCATTCCTAGATACGCTGGAAAAAGCGCTTTTTCTAGGTTTTTGCTTGAACTGTTCTCGTTCAGCAAATATAGCCCACTTTCCGTCCTGTAAGTTAAACACACTGCCTCAAAACATAAACCTAAGGTGTAGAACCAAGAGAGTCGACCCAAACCCTATAATGCATTATAATCTCATCAAATAACAAGGTATTTGCTCAAGAAATAGGAAGGACTATTTTTACCCCCTGTTATTGTACAATCCCCCCCCTGCCTCCTTCTGGATGATATGCATCCGCGCAATTTGTCTAGAGGTATTGCTGACAAAATGCAGAAGGGGACTGTTATCTTTTATTGGCCGTAGTGGGTCAGTCATGATCGAAAACCAGACCTCAAGCTCCAAGGTCCGAACCCGATCTGGGGTTGCGAGTGACTAGATAACAATGATATATACGCCAGAACTGTTAATTTTAGTCTTCGCTGACTCCGTCGATCGTGCCTGTTAAATGCTGGCTGCTCTTCGCAGTGCGACACTCGCGGAGACTCGACGATAAGCGTAAGGACAAGGGAGAACGTCCGCATTCCCCTCAAACATTCAAAAGAGTTTGATAAACGTCCCTTCCACATTCACAGTGAAGTTTATTCTAAGTACATTTTGATTATTCGTTGTGGATCCCAACATGATTTTTATAATATTTGAAGACCCTAATCCAGTTGTTGAGCCGTTCGCTGAGAAGAAATATTCACCAGAGTTTTCTAGCCGACTCTCAGGGCAGTCTTCAGAGATATGAAAAGTTCGACAAAACAAAACAGTCTGAACAATGAACTAGCGATTAAGCTCAGTCTCGAATCATTACGGCTGGTCGCCTCTATCTTCGCTATGGTCATCAGTCCAGTGGCTGGGTTGCAACCTCCAATTCGAGTACGTAATTGCTGGCCCGCGGGAGCAAGTTCAATGTCTCTGCCCGGCAATGCTCTACTCGGTTCCCACGCCATGAGCATCTCACGCTATCTTGCTGACTCTAGCCCCACCGTGGACATGACGGCAGTAGTACAGGTGAGACCCTGCTCCCGTCTGTGAGTACCCACGAGCGATATTGAGCCCCAAATTCGAAGCTCCCCCCAGTAAACACGTTGCTTAGCCTTCACTTTCAATCTCGTTTAATTATTACAGCACAGGGAAACGCGGTAGGTAACATTCGAGTGCTCTCTTGGGCCTAATCGGTACTTCATGCTCACGGTTCGGCTGTGCATTACGGCCACAGATCGGTGCAGCACATCGATATTTAGGTTTTGGACGGTACAATGTGTGCCCCCGAAGACACCTGTGATCAAAGACAATGCATGGCATGCCCGGAGCACTGTTTTACCACCGCCATCCATTGCATGTCTCCGGTGATGCGTAGGCACATGGAGGTGAAATCACTTGGGTAACCTTCTTTATTTAGTTGATCACACAGATAATGGATCTGGTTGATCTTTGCTTCAAGTGTACCGCAGCGTGCGCGTATTCTTCCTTGCAGGGTCCCCGCTCAATTTTTTGTCACTTATTGATGATTATAATAAAAAAAATTGAGAGACTATGCTGTATTACTAGTGTCGCATCGCCATTTGGTTGCCTCCTGGCCAGAATGTCAAAGAATGGGGATTTTAACTGTGATTCTTTCTTCACTGTGACTTCGATACCCGTAAAGATATGTTGCTAGTACACTCCAAGATGTACTTAAATATATTTTACCGTAATAGCAAAAATTGTATCAATACACTAGTCTCATGACACTGGTTCGCAATCCTGAAGACCTCAACTCTCCAGCTTATGCAATACTAATTCTAAAAAAATTTCGGTGAGCAGAAAATTTACGGGGCCCCCTTAATCTATTCGTATCCTCTCCCAGAAGAATTAGGAAAGTCCTTTGGCAAAATATTAACAATTGCATAACGTGTTATACCGTGCGGAGACCTTAGTCTTTATCTTCCAAGTGCATCCGACGATGGGTTCTGAGGTCCCCTTCTTCGACGGGAAAGGTGAGACGTAGCCAACAGTATTTTTGGTGATCGCTGTGAGGAAGTCGAATTTGGTACCTAGCCATATAGTTAGATTATGCATGTCCCTTCCTCACTAAATGTTACTATCCGTCTGAGTGAAATGTATGACTTGTAGATTGTTGGAAGGCCACGAAATCTTTCTAATGTCGACTCAATGAGTTCTCTACATGGTCATTACTTTCCGAAAAGAAAACTATTCTTCTCCATTGATTCAGAAGCCTCTTTATCTGTTACAATGTTTTTTATCTCTGTTGCTGTTGCTACTGACTCATAGGAAGGCCGGTTGTTAGGGGGGATGTACGCTTCCACCTTATGGTCTGTTCGGTTCGTAAATATAGTCAACGGCCCCATATCGGCGGAGAGAACAACGGCTTGTCCATGCCTTCTTGGGTCTCATGGCTTTTAAGTCTGCTGAACTTGGTCGATGGACATTATCTGACGGGAAGAGTACGTTGCTTTACCCTTTCCTCCCACGCAATTGAATGTGGTCTCAAAAGTGCCTGCTAGGTCATCTGTTTCAGCGTCTCTGGAGCTGAAGCCTGCTTCATGGATATGGATAAACTGAAGGACGTCGAAAGGTTCTGAAACAGTTTTAGTTGCAATTTCGTTTTTGCTAGTCTGTCTAACGTCTTCGAACGACCATATAATGCCCAATTATCACCCCCGATACGGGTCACCTCTATTGGCCGGTTAAAACCCGTGTTCTGCATTTGGCCGTGCATCTGCCTTAATCCACCTGATCCACTAGAAAACGCTGCACACTGAGTTGTGAATTGCAATATGACGGGGTCGAAATTTTTTTTGTTGAAAATCGCAACACAGGCCCGTCTACTGACCAATAAAGCTTCAACTATAACGTGCGGCTAGTTGCCTCATCCTATACCTTCTCTTAATCAATGTACTTGACATTAAAATGCTTCTCTTCCGTTTGCCTATTATACCAGCAGTACATACACAAGTTCCGTGGTCTTCAAACTTAAACAAACTGCGTCATGCGCGCTGTCAATGCATGAGATTTACTCGTAAACTGCGGCCACAGAATCCTTTATTAGGAACAGCACTAAATGTGGGGAAAACAGTCATGGAAACAGAGGGCAGGACGTTTTCTTTATAGGAGGTTGATAACAATTAATTGTTTATTTGAACACAAAAATGGCCTTGAAAACTTGAAAACGAAGCCCTGACTGGGGACTAATGCCAAATTCCCAGACAGTCACATCTGGTGTCTAACGCCAGGATGCTGATTAATTGTAAATCAAACACCTCAGGAATAACTTGGTTTAAACCTAAGCGGAGACAGGATGCCCATTTCACAACAATCACTGTTCCCAGAAGAGAGGATGCATCGAGGTTTATCAGTAATTTTCGTCTCCCGCTTAGGGTGAAGCCTCGAGGCCTCAATTTAAACCCGACCGAGATAGGGGATTCTCTGTTCAGTGCCCACCTGCAGATAGATCAGTACAAAGTCTTACTACGGTTTTATTGAAAAAGCAGAAAGAGGAAGTATTTTGTTGATCCATAGATTTTCCTTAGAAAAGTCATGCAAATCGAATTGCTCAAATTATAGTCAATGTGGACAGAACATTTCACGAAAAAGTGGAAATTTCTAAGTTAACAAGTAAGACGTAGTCAAAGAATGAACTTTCAGAAGGCATAGTCAGAAAAACGCGAATAAAGGTGTTCACGTTAGGCAAGTTCCTTTCTTCAAAAGAATGCTATGGAAAATAAAAATCAAGACCTTACGCTCACCGGTCAAAGTTTCGAAGCACTTGGCCTCTGAGAATGCATTTTTTGTCCTCTGTGCCGGACTACATGTCCAAATAACTATCATAAGTGCCGATTTTCTTTTTGCAGTCAAAATTGTCCTTCTTTTCATATTTCCCGGTCCCCCTGCTCCTTTGTCCCTTCCCCTTCTTCAGCAAGATTCTCGCCAAAACATTCCAGGAAGTCACCGGCGTGGCTTATTCCCTCCTAATTAGGTTAAAGGAAGACGAATTCAGGTGCTTTCAATTTTCAGTGAGGGAATATTTTTTATTTGTGTGGACCACCTATTTTTCTATGTTGAGAGTTCTTAAAGAAAAGGATATTAGGTCCTAGTCAGAAAGGAAGCTCTGACAGTGCCGCCCTAAGGGACATCTGTTGATGCACTGGCTGGTAAGTCATCTCTGTAAAGACCCATAAGGAGACGACCCCTAACCGACTTATCCTGCAGGTTTGTGCATTTCCTGCCAAACAAGTGGAAAAGATCCATTTCTTTTAAAATTCAAAAACGCCGTCGATGATGGCAGGATCAATACAGCGTCCGGTTCCCCGTTGGTGGTTATACTGGTTTCTGCTCACATTTGTATATCCTCGCATTTTTCTAGACAATTTCTTGCACTCTCGTTTGTTTGTACCGGTAGGACTCTGCTACTTCTGTTCCATTCCATATACAGTCACAGTCAATAAAATCAATGATGTCATCAGGTGGAAGTAAAGCTTCAGTAGGGCTCCCAGGCAGTAGCTAGTCGATGCGCCTGACTAGTGAACAAGATCGCGGGATTTTCAACTGCCGCTCTCATGGTGTCCTTCTCTCTCGTTCCCTCCCTCTCTCTCTCCCTATTTCCAGAACTGCGTTCAGAAACTGAAGCGTTTTCCCTTAAAAGGTCATTATATGCTACCGGTATGCGTATTTTGAGAGGCAATGGAACCGCGCCTTTCGCGGCGCCGACAAAAACTCTTTTTCTTCGAAAATCCTCGCTTTCAGGAGCCCTTCCTGGACGCAGGAGTCGTCAGAAAAGTTAAGCGCAGAATGCTTTAGGCGGCGATGGCCCAGTCAGACTATATTTCCACCTCTAACGGAAACCCGGCATCCCTGCTTGGCAGCATCCCTTTTAAATGAAAATGTCACGTCGGTAATTTTGAACGTACACACATACACACACGAGTTTGCAGGTAATTTTTATAATGAGATCAGCTAAAGGGGCGGATCATGGAGACTAGGGAATCCCGCACAGGGCCATGTGTCATCCGTCAGAGTTGAACCGTCGACTTTCGGATTTAACACCTGATGCTGTACAGTCTAACTGCAGACGGCGCGATTCACGAAGACGGAATTAGTTCATATTTCCTTAACTAACTCCCCAAAAAGAGCCAAATTTATCCTCTACTGTGTTACTGCTGGGTTTGTCAGAAAAAACTCACAGGAGCAAAGACAGAAATTCGAAACAAACAAGCCTAGTGTACTATGTAATCTTAACGACTGGAACATTTATACTGCCAGAATAGGAAGATAGCGCGATTTGTGGCTCAGCATCAAAGTGCCGGGAACGAAGTTGGGTCCTGCCGTTTTGATTGTAGGGGTTTCCCCATGTCCCTTAGTCTGCCATTAGAACTCTAAGGGTGAGTTTTTTTAGCGAAAAGGTACAACAAGCTATAGGTTTGGAGTCTTCGGGCATCGTCTAGTAAAAAAATGTATTTCACGGAAAAATTCCATAACCACTCAGCCAGGCAAAATTACGCACTTCTTCCCAAAGTACCTATTAAAAACGACATTGCCGTTGATCACCGAACAATAATTTCGTAGCTGCGGTGTTTATTTACTGATTTTTTTACCGTTTTGATCCTCTGATGTACACTGATTGCAAATTTGATTAACAATCGGGTTCTATAAACAGGATGGTTTCTCATAATACTCGCTGTAAATGAACTTTTTGAAGGTATATACGGTGACCGTTAAAAGTATGCACGTGTAGACAAATAAATAGTTAAAACAAGGAAATATTTAATATTAGATTATAAACTAGTCGCCACTGTATAAACTTGCATTCGAATTGGACAAGTTCCACGTAAGAGAGGACAGAACAAATACATTCATACAACAAGGGGGCAGTGTCATAAAGTGACCGCTAGTTAGGTATAAAAATCAGTACTACTTTCAGTAATGTGACCTTGTGAGTAGACACTGGCGTGCTGCAACTGTGCTTTGCTCCTCGTCAAAGGTCGAGTTCTAGCTTTTATATGCCTACTGTGGGCAGCTGAGATAATAAAACTAGCCGGCATCGCGTTCATGACATGTAGGTAGCTTTTCAAAATGATATGCAGAATTTCTACGGTTATTTTTTATAAGTAAGGAACAGACAGCAGTACTTCTGGCAACGACAAATGACAGCTATGACATGCCCTTTGTTTGAAAATCTCGTTATTACTTAGTGTTAGAGAAGTATTGTCATCGACTGCTCGTTCCGAGCAGAAAAACCCTTTTATCGATATACTACCGTTTCAATATAAACTGGCATCAACTCCTTACAGCACGGCCTTGAATTCTGGTCTTACATAGAACACATTCCTGTCATTAGTCTTGATACATAACATGTTCCTATTGTTCTCAGCGCGGTAAAACTTCAGAGACGTGAGTAGATTTTAGTCCAAAGTAGGGACCGATCTAAATCTTAAGTTAGGTTTGTGGGTGGTGTTAGCAGAGGTTTGCCTGACGACACAGTGTGAGAAAAGTGCTAACGCGCCTGTTTGGGCCACCAGTAATAGTACCAAGGCTATGTATGAACTAGATATTAGTAAAAGTGCCCAGTAAACATCTTCCATAACTCGTAAATATACTCTCTGAGATCGTGTTCACTTACTTCCATTTCCATACACTTCTACGCATCTTTGAAACTTTTCTGCTTTACCTCAATTATCTCTGTTTTTTATTCCTGTTCACGGCGATGACATACATCAGAACGACTGAGTGTTGTCCTCCCAAGCAGTTCCGTTCTGGGGAGTTAACTGTCCCGGAAAAAAATTAATTTCGTTTTTTCTTTACCCTCAGATGGCCCAAATACGCCAAGCTCAGAGATTAGCCAGGAGGATGAGTGCAGCAGTTTATTGGGGTGCATGACTTCGGCCCTCTCCTGTATGAGCGGCGGCCTCCCAACAGGAGACGGATCGTTAGGCGGCTGCCTTGCCATGGGCGATGAGAGCAGAAAAGGCCTGGACAGTGGGGATGGATCAGTGTCCGTGCAATCCAGCACAGGCGCCCTGAACCAAGTGCGATCCTGCACTGATTCTGATGGTGTCAATAGAAACAAAAGCGGTGTCGGCGGTGGAAAACGCACAAAGGAGCAGAAAACAACGCGGGTATTCACCGATATATACATATATGCATTGAAACGCAGGCATCCCAAGAAATATAATTTAGAGGAAAATACGTTCCTTTCCCAAAGAACGTATTTGCCTCCAAGCTATGTATGCATGCATAGCCAAGCGGCCTTTTCCAACCTGGCTGTCTCGAAGCTTCTTTTTTGACACTCGTGGAGAAATTACTATAATCACAGCCATAATTTATATCTTGAACGGGTTTAAATAAGTGTTGCCCCGTGCAAAGACGGAATCCTTAATAAAACCCTAATACCTTCCGCTATTTGTACCCATGGTGAAACTGCAGATCAATACAGTAAAATTAGGCCTGCACAACTTTTAACTGGTGGTAAACTGCGCATCAACGCTTATAAATTCGATCGGCCGTCTTTGAAACGAACTGACAAACCGCCTACATCGATAGGACGCCAGGTACCCAAATAGCCGGCTATTTTAACGGTTAAATAACCTGCTTGGAGTCGGCTGTCTGATCCCTATATATCACTGTAACCTCCACCAAGTCCTCAATTAACAAGTCATACTTGCTAGTAGTTGGGGCATGCACATTCTCCTTTTGGGTGCTAGGATTAGCCCTGCCTATTCTTTGAGTGTCAGGACTAAATTTGTGCATACTGCCTTCCACCAGCACAGCTAAATAACGCATATAGTGTTTTTAAATAAGTATTTTTGCACATGCCTATATGCATAAAAGCCACTGATTAAGACTGCGCACAGTCCAGCCCCTTCAAATAAGGACTCCCGTCAACTCTATTTGATTGTGCTAACAAGGCAGGAGGCGAAAGTAAGGAGTCAAACACGTGAACGGTAACAACTGTCCCGCCGACAGCAGTGTGCGCCTACATCTCATTGACAGACACATCCACACACACACAGAGTTGGACTGCAAAAGACGCAATACATGTGTCGCTTTGGGGTGTGTGGGTGTGTGTGCGTTCTTCGTACACACATGGACACATGCACAACTATTCCCACCCGTACCCCTGTTTCCTAAACACTTTGACAATTAATGAATGCGCTGAACCAGGCATATTCCCTTGTGACCTATACACCCTCCGCCGCTGAGATGGCAGTTTTTTGAACGAGTTTTGAACAACTCAGAGGGCCAGTCTTGACAGGCCGTTGATGTTATTGTTGCTTATCGTCCGCCGCCGCCGCCGTCGTCACCCTCCTCCCATCCGGAGCACCGCTGCCTATGGATGTACACGCACGTACAGACGCATGCGAAGGACCGCCCATATCCTCCGCGTTCGCAATTGCTGCTGCTGCTGCGAACAAAGTGGCGGAAAGGATAAGCACAACAACAGCGGCAGAAGTCAGCCCCAGTTGTAGTGGGAAGCTTAAGGAAGGAAATAGACAAATGCGCACAAAAATCAGACCTCTAGACCTTTTTGTATGCTCGTATATAGTCGATCAAACAGCCAAGGACATTCAGAATAAGGAGCTGCGATCGCTGGAGCAACCACTTTATTCGCCCATCGTTTTGGATTTTCAATCGAACCCGTCGCCAGGGACGGCCGGAGATAAGATTGATGCGTGTGTACGTAAGGCAGTATTTACAGGATGCTCCTTCTACGCTCCCACCCACCCATCACAATTAGCAGCTTTAATATCCATTGTGGGGGTCGTGTTTGGTGGTTGTTGTTCGTTTGCGACTGCTTGCTCGTTCGTATTCGAGAAGTTAGTTGGCGTAATTTCGACAACGGTGTTGGTTATTGACGTGATGCTTACTCGATCATTTGGCTCGCTGATACTGTCTCCAGAAGAGGTATTGGCTAGTACACTCCACGCGTAGCCATTTACTTTAACCAGACTAGCACGGAAAATGGAGGGAGGTCATTAGACTTATTAATAGACTGGGTTCGGAAAACCAAGTCTCAGGCAGCTAGCAGATCACGCTGGAATTTCGTGCTTGTCGAACTTGAAAGTGTGGCTGCAATTTGGCAACTGGTGTCCTTACTTCTCGCTGCAGCTGCTGGGCATTCTGTCATCCGCATCCACAGTAACCCCACACTTTCTCCTATATAGTTGCTTTGTCCTCGATTGCACTAGCTCAAACAAACGACTATAGGCTTTTCCTGCTGTGACCGTGGGTCTTTCAGCCTCACTACCTGGCGGTTAATAATTGAATGCTAACACCTGACCTTGTTGGCTGTCGACGAAGGTATCATCTGCACACCGAGCCCAGAAGTTCGGACTGTGGTGTCTAAAGACAAATGACTTCAACCGCCGCAAGATCACCTGGACTATAAGCATATTGGTGTGTCCTTCATCTGCCGGTAGTGTTCCGTCTAACGTTAAGTACGTCTTGAGACACGACTTCAGAAATTGAGGATTTAGGCTTGTCTGAGGCGATTTTCCGTTGTATCGCATTTTCCTTGCAGGAGTAATTAAATGCTCTCGACAGCCACCTCCTGGGGAGTAAAGTTTGAGGGCGATGTCTTTAAGTTTGCTAAACACTTGTGTTGACGGGCCGACTGTGGTATCTGAGCCAACGGTCTGAAAACCCTAAAGTTTAAACAGCTACTTGTCCGATCCGCAAGTTGGAGTCCCGTTGAGTGATACGATGGGTTGGAGAGGAGTATCTTTTTCTGAAGGTTTGGAAGATCATGGAGTCCGGAAAGGGCCGTTTCTTCGGCTCTCGCCATGCATCGGTCGATAAGCGATACTATTCCTGACTTCTTCAGTGCCAACGACGTCACATTAATTCTGCGTATTGGTGTTCTTATAGGGTTTCTTCCTGATGGGGCATTTAACTGGCGATCCTTCAATAAGCTTTCGGCCTTCTGAAGATAGTCTTTCCTGCCCAATACGACAGTGTAACGTCCCTTGCCCAAGAGCACTATAGCAATGTGTTGGCTGACCTACAGTTCCCTTAGTGCATTGCGTTCTACCTTGGGAGGCACTTCGTGTGGTCTATGAACCACGAGGAGGGATGCCACTTGATATCTGTTACCGTTCTTCGTCTCGTTTGTCAAGCCCGTTTGACTGAGGACTGGATCCGATGCTGTAATCATGTTAACAGGTTTGGTGCCAACTGCGTCGAATAAGGCTTACTACCTTAACACCTGCGCTTGTTCATCCGGCAGCTCCTTTGACGACGGGTTGTGCACCAGTTTGTCTTTTTCGATTAACGTTGGACTAGGCAACGTGCGGCATTTGTTCACCAGGTCTGCTTCGCTCATGTCTATCTGCTCTCGGATGTATTCATTCACCCTTTGCTGAAGCAGTTCTGTGCCACCCTCGTCCAAGAACTCGAGGCCTCTGCTCTTCGCTTGACCCCTCTTCCGACAGTATTTGCGAAACCCTGAGTGACAATCTTGATGGGACACTTATATCATTCGATTGTGTTGTTGGAATACTGCGCGTCTCGCCAACTTCATGTTTGCCATAGGCTTGTATAAAGCACACGTTACTGGTCCAGACATCTACACAGAAACCGAATCTGTGCATAGGCAAACAAGTCACAAAGAACAAATATATTCAAAAGTCGATCCGATTGGAGCACGTTAGGCCCAAAGAGTTTGCCGACAGGAACAAAAAGTCGAGTTCCGGGAAGCATTTGAGAAGAAGGAGATGCGATGGCTGCATCAACAACTTCTTCCACCTAACGTTTCGATTTTGTGGTTGGGCCTATAATCAGAGAGAGAGAGAGTTTCAGACATAGATAAGGGACGTTCAAGGGGTACGTCATTTATAGAATGCAGTTGCTGCACCGCCACATACCTCTCATAACTATTAGCTCCTCCATTAATCACCGGGATCGCACTAGGTGAGATGGTCGCTTGTTCATTCGCATTCGAGTCGGAACAACGACACGACGGACCGGATCCGGTTACCACTTCAAGTCCGACAGGACCAAAATTTTCACGAGAGGTGACAACCGTGTGAGCATCTGGTGACGTTATTTGGTCTTCAATAATTCGACATTGCATTTACTTGGAGGTCAAAAGCCTGCGTTTCCTTTTGTTTTCCGGTAAAGTGGCTGGTTGAGAACTTCGCCAGAGCAAGACAATACATTCAGCTAGATAAATTCTGATCACCGAACGAATGGGCATAATTATTTAACATTTCAGATGGTTACTGGAGCTCTTCCTCAGAGCGTGAATACTTGTCAAGTCTACTGTGTATTTTTAGCTGCGGATATGGAGGAAGAGAGAATAATAAAAAATTTCTCAAACTTAATGCAGATGAGTTACTCCGTAGACGATTTCATTTCAGCGACTGGAAACCGTACTCTGTTTATGGCCTACATGTTCATGTAATAGTCTCTGAATGGGGCTTCCAGTGATTTCCAGTACTGAAAGTGTGAGTTCTTCAAACTCCACTAGACTCATGGTGCCGACTGCTCTTCAGTTAATAACGGACCTACAAACACACTAGTTTTTAGTGCTAACAAGATGACGCATCTAGCTGTCCGTAGATATGCCCACAAGTCTAGTGTTTCATCACTTCACCAGCCAATCTCGCGATTCATCCATTGGGGATACAAAGGTCAGTACAAACCACTGTTTTAAGTATATACCCTTGCAAACAAGTTACTGATAAGTCTGCTGGAGAGGAAGAGGATTGCACCTTGTACATTTCGAAGGTGGCACTATCTCAGCATATATTTCCGAGTTTGCGGCCAGACCACTATGCTACCCGTTGCCAGACGACTTCGCATACTTTTTAATTGGACAGACAAACGACCGTTAATACCGTCACAACTCTCATTCGTTACGCGTGCCTTTAGCCCCTGTCCTCACATCGCCCTCAAAATTAGTATGATCTTAAAGCAGTTGGACTAAGCGATAGCAACAACAGCGACGAGGACCCATCAGCTGTCATCCCCTCACTTCTGCTACCGTCGCAGTAAGCAACGTATCACGTGACGACAGGCATGCCCACCTATCTCTGGGTCAGACGGTAACGGCTGGGCTAACGTTGGTACAATCCGTGAACGACCCTATCTCCCTCCCCCCCGTCCCTGTCAGGTCGGACCTCTCAGGTTTCTTGATCGGTCTGATCGAATACTTCCTACAAGCTCACTGGAAGGCAAGGGCCCATCTGCGCACTACCTGGCATATATACAGTGCGTGACCTAATTCGTGGGAGGTGTCAACATTTAAGAATGATTACCGTTCACTCACAAAACGACACCAATGCATGGATCCAATATCTATGTTAATTGAGTACAACTTTAAAGGACTTAAAAACACGAAAGAAACATTAAAGACAGTGTCGCATTACTTCGAAATGGCGATTTTTAGAAAAGCTCTAAATTCCGAAAACGTCGAAAATGGTTTTAATTTAGTAAACTCCGTTTTTAGATGTACGGAATGTCTTCTCATGCAAAAAAACTGAGTAAATGGGAAAGCACGAATAAAATAACGTCTAAAAATAGTGTTTTAATGAAGCCCACCGATGTGGACTTCGTAGGAACCAAAGTTTTTATGAGACCAAATGCTGCCAGATCGTTCGGTGACTGATAAGTTTAAATAGAATCGACAAGCGTAATCGCAAACTTACCATTGTGAAGAGAACTTTTCTTCGGTTCAATTAATTTGCACATTTCGTTTGTTGTAGATTACGTTGAGTTTCAGATCGGCCTTGAAATATCGCTGAATACTTCATGACTTTCAATGTTTTCTCCTGATCGACCATAAAGACCGACTATTTATCATGTATCTGTTAAAAATACTTTAAAATAAGGTCCTTATTGAAGGCATTTACCAAAGTAGCGAGTGTTTGGGCGTCCTTTTGCATGTAAAAAGTCGTCTGTAGCATGTTTAAAGACTCAGACCAGCGTGAAACTTCATCGTCGAATAAAATGGCCATCCGCAGCGAAAGTCAACAATGAATATGCCCCTAATCAATTAGGAAGCTTTCTCTAATAAATTACCTCTTTAAGGCGTGCTTTAATACTTCACTCCGCTCACGGATCTCTGTGTACTTTGTGTTTTTGCACGGCGAGACTAAGAAAAAATCAGACACTTTTGGGCCGTTTCTTTCACGTTCCTAAATAATATCAATATTTTTCTGCCTTAAACATAAGATACTGCCTTTCGCATTATATTGCGGCCATTTGCACTCTTATCTGTTCGCTTCTAGACTCTCTTCTGCGATTATGAATGCGTGGCAGAGTGCCCACAAAAATACTGATATTTTACCGAAACTGTTTGTGTTTTGCTCGTTGCATTTCTGAATTAGGTATTTGCGGAAGCTAGACTGCACGACAAGTAATATTTCATACGTTCAAAACTGGAAATGACTATTCGGTGGTGGTCATTTCTGTGACAAAAAAGCAGAATTTTCCAAACGACAAAACAGTTTCAGTCCATTTCGACGACGGATTGCCTGTGTGCGTTATTACTGCATTTCAGGACACCACATCTCACAGATCGGCTAATATGACTTCTAAAAATCGACAAAACATCTCTTTCTCTTAAAATAACCTTTGTATTAGCAAGTTGACATATATTACCAGGGGGTGTGCGTACTGTATGACAGGCGAAAACCGCGTCAAGATGGCCCAGATCCGCCTCCTCACACCCTTCTCCTAACCAGCGGTCAACTTTGGTGTTGGTAACGGCGGGGTGATTGCCACAGCGTCGCACATGAATGTTGTACGCACACGACAGCGATAACAACCCAACTTCTCCAATTGACAGAGAGATGCAGGGCGTCGGGAGTGATTTTGGTTACTGTGTATGTGTGCTGTGCACACCAGTCTGGGACGGACAGGAGCACACATTTTTTGCTTCTTCGGCACCTCGCCCTGGCGAAATTCTATGCTCGTTATGTAGTATATGTTTGGATGCGCATGTGCCGATAGGCGTATACACTCATGCTGTATAAATCCAGTCGCGTATGATGTCTATTTGGGCTGAGAGAGTTGGCGCATCCAGAACAGAGAGGCGATCATGTCGCGAAAAGCGAGCCACCTTGGCAGAGAGCTGACAAAGTGATTAGTCTTTCAGCAGAGCACATGCCACATATTCTACTTTTTAGCAAAAGTTCGATTTCATGTTGCTCAGCAAAACTTCTCTACGGACCACGCTTGTAGGGATAAGACAGTCTGTCAATACCTGGCTGAGCTGCTACGATATGAGTTTCATTGGTAATATCCTGAAAATATATACTTCCGGGGTAGGATAAAATATCAGCTTAGCGGACTATGGAGCCTCTGATCAGGATACTTTCGTTTTAATGTATTTCTTTGATGGTTTGGCATAATGCGCTATTCGCTCTTGTGTATCCGCACAAAGTACGTCGCGTCTGTCGTCAGAGAAGAGAGGTTGTTATCTAAATAAATGTTGTTATGAAGTTAGTTGTCACGACAGCATTTTGCTTTAGCGCATATAAGAACACTGTTATGGCTACAGGTAATGCATCCAGTAATATATTGATGAAAATATTGTAAGTAAATAAAACAACTCACTAGTTAAAATGCTATTACTTACAAAGACAAGGGAGACTGGAATGGCCATTTCTGGCTTATTAGCCGTCATCGACAAGTCATACCCAACCCCGAAGTGCGGAACGCCCGAGGCTCAAACTCGAGTGAGTTCCGTAAGAACGATCGGTGAGCGACCCTACCATTGTATATTCCCGATCGAAATCGACAGGGCAACGGGCTCGTGGCCCAGTGGTTAGAGGCACGGACTTCTAAATAACAGGTCGCGAGTTCGAGGTTCGGGTGTTACACACTTCGGAATTGGGTATGACTGGCTGACGACGGCTAATAAGCCAGAAATGGCCATTCCAGTCTCCCTTGTCTTTGTCGGTACTAGCATTCTGCCTATATCATGCGCCGCTGTGCGGCTGCTGGTTGGGCTCGAGAGAGAACCCCAAGGCACAACGGAACGAGTGAGTTCCGTAAGAACGATCGGTGAGCGTCCCCTACTAACTCACTAGTGTCCAAGGCCTATCCGATGACAAGCTGGTAGCCAGTTGCATCGTAAATAACATTATGATGTTGTTTGGACACCAATGAGACTGGCGATCAGCATAGGCATACTTCCGACCTCAACCTAAAGATGAGGTATTGGATAGCTCAAGTTAGTGGAGTGCTGTGCATAAATGTTTCCTAACTCACTAGACCTCCGATGCATGAACACCCGACATTGGAATATTACTGCCTGATGACAACCAGTAACCCAAAAATAAATATTTAAGTGTCCCTAGACTTTGTCGATGACATTTCTCAAACAGAGATCTTGTTAATTTTATGACAGACTAAGTCTATACTTACGACCTCTCACGTCTTACCTGCACACCCTCTCTTCCCAGGTGCGGACTGTACTCAATGAAAAACAGCTGCATATGCTGCGAACTTGTTATGCCGCCAACCCTAGACCAGATGCCCTGATGAAGGAGCAATTAGTCGAGATGACTGGACTCAGCCCCAGAGTGATTCGTGTTTGGTTTCAAAACAAGCGCTGTAAAGACAAGAAGAAGCAGATAATGATCAAACAGATGGAGCAACACCATCAGGTAAGAACAGGCTTCCCTCTTTCCTAAGATATGTTAGGTACGCTTTCAAGCATACGTCTATTGCACAGGGAAACAAGTTTGATACGTAGAAGAAGGATTCAGACAGCTGTCTTATGATCATTGCCCATCCTCATTTTTCCTCAGCTTTTTCCATTAGCAGGGCTTATAGGCAAAGTATTTTCCTATAGTCGATGCTACCGCTGCCTAATAGTTAACGGAGCAGCATCAGAGTCCTCCATTGAAGTCCATACTCATATATTCAGGCGCTTACACAGAAATATGTAACGAGTATGTGGGAATTGTGTTAACCGGTCGGGTTGCAGGTCATGCTCGTCCTGTTAAGCCATGAGACTCAATCAACAGTCCACCAAGGAAGTCGCACCGAATGGCCATCAATATATTTTGATATTCACAAAAAGACATTAGTTTACTCAAGCGGTTCTTACGAAATTAGAAACTGGAGGCTCATTGAACCACTTCACTATGTCCTGCAATAAGTCGTTTTCAAAATGTAACGCCTCAACGAAAGCAGTGCAAAGTTGAAAAACTAATTGTCTTGCGACAAAGTTGGTGGCGCTCTGATTCACTTCGTTTATTTTTACGCTGCCGGGAGGTGGCCAGTCTTAGACAGAGTATCGTAAAAACATCAGGTAGCAACGATGCACAAAAATCCCCCTTTGTTCACCCTTCTTCCCTTCTATTTTTAATTGTCTCCCTTAGATCCAGACTGTGGTAGCCGATAGTTGCTGACTGTTTAGCCAGACGTGAACCAGGATGCTGTGCAGACGTAGTCATAAGAATAGCCTGCAGTGGCCGGAAGACGTCGTGAGTCTATCAGCCCCGCCGGACCGTAGTGAGGTGAAGAAGGATGAGTTGTGCCCTGAAGGTGCGAAATGTAGTGGGATGGGGAGCCGGTGTTGCGGGGTTCCACGGCTCGCACTCCACCGCTGTCGCCGCTGGCAACAGGCTCGTCAAGCGACTGCTCAAATGTCTCACAGTCGCGCAACGCTATCAGTTGGGCCGGATCTTTTCTGACTGGAGTCGCACGCTTTTTATTGTCACACCGAGGTCCACCTGCCCCCTCCTCTCACCTGGCCTGCGCATGCTCAATCCCAGTCCTCATCCTCTGGTTCCGTTATCGAAGATTCAATCTCCCCTGTGACTTCATACATCAAGCGCAGAGGTGGGAGAATTTAGGGAGGTGGGTGAGGGGGTAGGGTACAAGTGAGGCCGCGGACATCCACACAGGTCCTCAGGGGCTAGATGACGGGATCTGAGCGATGGCAAATCGGGGAAGAGGAGAACAGCGCATTTGCCGACATAGGCAGGCTACACTGCTTTCTCTTTATGTGGCAACTTCAAGGCGGAAAGCCTTTAAAGGATGTTTTGGTGTAAAGTGTCAACATTTTCAAAATTTAGACAAATAGAAATAAACTAGGTCACACACATCATCACCATGTGGACGGTAAATGGAGCTGTTCGGTTCTTGGAGGTAACTGACTATGAAAAATGGTTCTGAAACTGAGTCTGCCAAATCTACATTGTTCGTAGCTGGCAGTTTGCTGAACTACCATGAGCTGGTTTTTTGAAGTTGAGCCACACCACTTCAGGTAGCCGCTTAGAGACTGCGATTCGGGAATTTTAGGTGACTGACAACGGTGTTCAGTCAAGATGGTCAGACCAACCAAACAAGCGAGTTCAGATGAATACTTGGAATTGTGAAATTTGTGTGAATGGAACTTCTTCGATCTGAATACAGGAAAGAATATGCGCACCACGTCCTGCCTTGGAGTTTCAAATTGGCGCCCTAGACAGGAAATCAGAAATGTTTGAGGAAGACGAAAATAGCTACTCTTACTTTGCCACTGTAGTCGGACAGTCATATCCCGACTCCAGAGTGGAAAGGTCTCAAATTTTAATGGGCGTCTAGTTTAAATGCTGTAGCCAATCAGGTACCTCGAATTACCACAAAACCACAGTCCATATTGACAATTAATCAATCAGTAAAAGGCGCTGAAAACAGAAAATGAACCTGCTTGGAAAGGTACATTCATTCGGAATTTTTGGGCTTCCGCTGGGGATGAATAGTTTTTTTTAAATTTATTTTGCTTGTTAGTCACTATTTGGAATTTGTGTCACTCGGCCAACAGGCTCTGGTCTGCTGCATCGTGACGGCGACGGCGACAGCAGCAGCCGCAGCTGCAGCGGTGGTTGCGGGCTATATCCGGGACTTTAACAGCGTCCGCCATCCGGAAACGAATCGTGATCCGGCAGGCGGCGCGTATCCCCCCATCACCACCACACCCCTCTCCACTGTCTTCAACTCAGTGAGCTGAGGGGGCTTGGGGCAGGGGGAACAAAGTGTCACGGAAACGGGACGGAGTTGCTGTCCGCAGCCTCGAGGAATGGTCACCAAATAATTTTTATGATGCTGATGATTGTGTGGCAGCGGCGGCGGCGACGACAATGGTGTGGAATGACGAGAAGGGCCGAAGAAGAGTTAATCATTGCCTGATTTCCTCCCCCTGACCTCTGTTCCACCCCTCCGCCACTAGTGTCGTTGCCGCCGCCGTCGCTCCACAGCAAAGGTGCGACACGCGTCACGTCCGCGCGAAAATTAATAGCCTTAATCAACAAAAGCTCGCGATCCCCGCCTTTACGTCCCTGTTTTTGCGAGCATTCACATCCTTCAACACTGTGCTCATTCCCGTTCCGACTATCCCCCTTCCGTTTGGCTTATCCGTTTCCCCACTCATTTGCCACGCAGGACACCCAACACCCCATAGGATAACTGGTGACCACTTCCTCTATAAAAGGTGAATTCAGGAGCTGGTGTGACTCAAACGCTCCTCGGCCTTCCCATTCACCTGATTGCATTCTAAAAGCGGCGTGCTCTCAATATTGAGATTGTGACCATATGGCCCTTCTTTACCACTATGCGCTCGTTTTGTTAGTACTAAATTACCGTAGCAAAGATATATCCACATCCTGCGATGTCACGAAAGAACTTTTATATCTTTCAACAAATCGCTTATTTGAAATTGGTTATAGTCATATGTCCTAGTTTAATTTTTCCGCAGATTATTCACTTATAAAAAAGAAGATCCTGTATGCGGCAATGTTCAGAAGTATAAATGATGACCAAGGGATGTTTGAACAAACAAAAAACCGAAATTTTTGCACGTTTGTTAAAACTGAAATAGAAGAAACGACTGAGGAGAATTATGTTAACCACGAGGAGACAAAAATGACTTCCAACTATTCCATACTAGCCTCGCCAGCGGCACTACGGTGACGCATATCCGTATTGCACGCGCCTAGTTTTAGACTTACCTTGTCTTCCCAAACCAGGACCAGCAAAGTTCATGGTGTGTTTAGATAAGAACTGGACTTACAACTCAATGTGTACTTTGGTTAATTGTGGAATTTTCTTAATGAAACAGAATGGACTCATCTCATGCGGCCTCCAGGGTGTTCCCATGGTAGCGGGAAGCCCAGTTCCCAATGACGCAAGTATGCTGTGTCCCAGTTCGAGCATTGACGTACAACGACTGCCTGGCCCTATGTGCTGGAAGCCGAATTCATCTGGCGAAACAGCCAGCCCCCAATCCCGCAGCACGAAGTCCAGCTTCAATGGGGTGGAGGGGTCATCACCGCCGTACGGTGGAGGCAGCAGTGGTGGCAGCAGTACATTCACAAATATCGGTCCTCCGCCGTCACCCAGCGGCCCACCGAATCGTTTACTGCCGACGGTCAAAATTCCACCACGCTTCTCTCCTCTGGAACCCTCAGGTCCCCCTCCCGCCCTGGCCACCGGCTACGCTAATGCCCCAGCGCCACACCTCTTCCCTGGTCTTCTTCCACCGGTCGCCCCTCTAGTTGACTCGAAGACCTGTACTTCTCCTCTACCGCTCGGCGAAACAGACACAAACTTTCCCGCTTTTCAGCAACTGGTAGGCACAACCCAAATCCAAGTTTAGCTCTTGTTACCTAATCATTCGTCGCAGCTATCTTTTTGTCTCAGCGCGAATTCCCCACACAGCGAGCACGGGTACTGGCAAAACAACTAGCTGGGGAGACGGACAGGTAGGCCGTGCGCAGGCGTGTGTCTGTGTGCGCGCCGAGAGTAGCATCAGACAACGAGGGGGAGGGGAGAGGTGAGTATGGAAGGCGGGGAGTTAGCGTGACACCGATTACCCTGGGGCGGTGGTGGTGAAATGCGTCTAGGTGGTTCAACCGTCCGACCGACCTCCACCCCTGTGTCTAACTCTACACCAATGGGGCAAAGTGGCTGCAACGGCAGCGGCGGCTGAGGCCAGATTTCTCTCAAGCAAAATGCATTAGCGTGATGAGTTGAGGTGAGGCCGCGCGTTCGTTCGCTCATTCTCCAGCACA
>CACRXP010000387.1:266078-290369 GCA_902702965.1 Spirometra erinaceieuropaei | reverse complement strand
ACCCCAGCCTCTCCCCTCCTCCACCCCCTCCCCTCCCCCTCCCCAAATGCGTCCGCTCTTTTACCACATTGTCCGATGGGCGAGTTGTAAAATCTGTGATATCATCTACGCGCCCGGTCCTTTCCCTCTTTATCACGGGTTTGGGCAATTGCGTTTGCTCTTCCAGTGGCAGACTTCCCAATGAGTCCAGAATTCTGCATGGGGAAAACATAGCTCTCACCCAGAAACTGACAGTGCTCGCTAAGGCCTCAGCAGGCATCCGGAACACCTAGGCACTTTGAGCACTTGAATGCATTGCCCAAGCAGGTTTCTTAAACCACGCTTTTGCCCTGTAATCTGTTTGTGGTCGAAGTCTCAAAGAATTTCCCCTCTCCCTGGGCTTATATTAGACAGATAAATCGGACGGGCCAATTATAAAAACAATGCGGTGTACTGGTTAGCACAAATAAAAGTGTTGTATTATGTTTTGTACAGAAAGCTAAGTGAATCTTGAATGTAACCCAAGCACATGAACTAGCCCTGTGAAAAATGGAGCATATGGCCGCATCATGAAGTTATTATCTGAAAATTAACGCAAACATTACTCGGCTTCTTGATATAAAAGAGAAACAGCCTAGCAGAAAGTAAGCACAACAAGCAAAACATAACGCTATTTTTTCATCAAATTTTCCCTAGGGAATATAATTTCCGACATTAAGTTAACGCGTTGAAACCCCTTTGGAAGTAAACTCGTGATATAAGGCGTTAGCAGAACGGTCTTTCCAAAATTATAGAAAGAAAATGCATCGAATTTGCCCACGGTCGTTAGCACGGTTTGGATTTGTCTACACCCTTTGACCTCGTTTTCAGGCGCAGTCTGTACTAGTGCGTTATAAATTTGCCACATTTAGATGAAAAAAGAACAGTTAAATATATAGCTCTATGGAGAGGAAACGTAATATTGTAGTATGCTATTTGTTTAGGAAATTGTCACTACGCTGGAGCAGCAGCAAGGAGAAAATAATTCAAGCTTCCAAGAAGGAAAACATTGGGTGACGTTGTCGTCTGAAAAGGAGGCCATTGGCTGAGAACAGAAGAGCGAAGGACATTTGTTGTTCGCAGACCACTGTACAACCGGTTTTACATAAAATGGATTTGTTGACGGAGATCATACGCAAAAAGACGAAATCGATGTCCTTTATTCTTTCAAGGACGGATAAAGATTCATTTTAAGTAAATGGGTTCCAATCCCACCGAGTCGCCGAGTTTTTCACAGTTGGGTCAATATGAATTATAAACTTATAACAGTTTTCGGTAATAAAATATAGGATATATTCACGCTATCGGCCACGAACAGTCAAAGTTTCACACGAAACAAGGAAATCGCAGATTCTGGGGTATTTACTACGTTATTCTATGCCTTGGTCGAGGAAATCAAGACACGTCCATTTTTGCAATTGCAAGCACACAGATCTTTCACGACGTCTCAAGCTATACGAACTAGCAATATCCTTTAGAGTTACGGTTATTTACCAGGTCGAACAGCAAGTATTCAATAGGAGCAGTGATAAGACTGGAAGACAAGTTTCTAGTGCAGTACTAGTTCCAACTACATGCACCCAATCCAGGTTAGAGAGGAGTAACGTTTTGGTTCGACGCGGAGGGGAATGGCACTCCGACGCTTTATCCAACGAGCTCATAATTTGTCAGCTGAAATCGAAAGGTTCACAGGAGTTTCCGATTCCGCTTATTTGCCTCTATTACAGGAATGATAACTTACTTCATCCCACACAGGCGAGAAGTGCCTATGCTCACATGCGATTTTCGGTCATTATCATAATGCCGGGAAATTGTGTCGTCGGATTATAGCATGAGTGACTTCCTGCTAGTGTTTATGCGTAAACGCCTATGAGCGGATAGGTACCTGTATTGTTTGAATGTGTGTGAAAGGTGGGGTGATGTAAAGAAGGCCTGGACTGTGCCGTTCTAGCGATCATTATCGTCTGCGCTCATATGATCGAATAGACAAGCAGGTGGCTAGTGGACTGGAAATGTGTGCTCAGGAAAGACGTGCATGCCAAGTGTTGGCTGGAGTACCTGGCACCGGTTCTCCAGTAGCACTACCATGGATTCGTAGGTGGCCGATGCGCGCTTCCGCTGTGAGATTGCAATACGGACCTGTTGGTTGTCTTCTATGTTCTGACGGCATTTCAGCTGCGGCGAAGTCCGAACAGGACAAATCGGGACTGAAATGTGATACTACAGAGGGAGTAGACGGAAACGGTGTCCTCAGTCATACCGGGAGTGGTATTTTGCTATTTGGAAGGGGATTAAGAGTTGGTAGCTCGTATGGGCACTTCTGTTGACAATTTTTCTCCTAAGATAAAACAGAAACGTCCACGTTTGCCCCTGTCGTATGTGATTGCTGTTCTGTTCCATATGGTACCACGTGGAACAGTCTGTTGATGGCCGTCTCGAAAATTGCTGATGGGCGATTAGGGATGCCTCGGAAGAGCTCAACCAGTGCACCAGGGACCGCGATCTCATGAAACGTTGGCTGAAATTCTGAAATGCGTTTTAGATTAGGAAGGATTACTTAGGCGCGGTTGTAATATTGATTATCTTGCGGCATAATCACATGCTATTTTGGACTCGCCGGGATGTCAGCTTTTGAACGCATTACTTTTCAATCTCCTGCAGAAGTCGTACTCGGTACAAAATGGTTACTTAAGTAGCATGCATTTTTCACACTGATTTTCGATGGTTTTGCAAATTCAAATATATTTTATAAAAACCACGAAAAAAATATATTTTTTTCCAATCATTTGACAGAGAATCATGTCATCTTCATACTTTATGCTTGAGTTTTATGGATTTTTTCGAACTTTTTCGCGAATTTTTTCCTAAACCCAAAATTATGTACTCAATTCATTCATGCATTCCTCCGTCGTTTTCCCAGTATGTGTTTATTCGTCAGCATCCAGGGTTATTCAGAGATTCAGATGTATAAAAGGACGAAGACTATGTCAGATTGCAGCATATATTCGTCTGGAGCAGTTTAGATGTGCCGGAAATGACCGAAGTGGGTTCTCGAAGCCGGCTGGAACGGCGTGTCTCAGGCTGTTCTTGCAAAAACTATGGTTCGGGTAAGGAATACAGGGGCGCGAACCAAATTTGGATGTACACGTACAAAGCGAATATAAGAAGCTAGCTCCAAAGTAGGCCGGACCATAGTTTTTTCCAAATTCTTTACTCCCTGAAACGAAAAAGGACATACATGAGAGGAAGAACTTGTACAGACAGAAGTGTGATAGGGGCTGTGGCAGAAATGCCATATTAATAGTTGCTACCACTAATGCAAAGTGGAGAGGATGTGCCTCGTCTTAAAAAATTAAACCAACGTGCCAGCCGACTGTTGAACTGTGACCTTGAGCGATAACGCTAACCAAAAAACGCAAGACAAACCAATAACAGCAGAGAGCATACGAAAGATTTACTGAAGTAGGCAGGTGCGATGCTCGAATCAAGAGGGGGTCAAATTAAGGGGTTAAGAGTGGGGAAAGGACGTAAACTTCGAAAATAGTACACTGACTCCCGTCTAATATTAAAAAGAGACCTCCTTCGAAGAAACAACGGAGATAAAACAAATCGAGGACAAACAAGGCAAGAGAAGGGCAAGGTAGTTCCAGGAAGAATTTTCAATGGTGTAATTAGAGGAGCTGAGAGGCCTGAAGCACACTAAAATGGTATTGAATTATTTGAAATTTTCCGATTTTTCCAGGACGTTGCTGACATATGACCTAAACACTTCCTGACGAAGTTAGAGATAGAAATGTGCACCTTTGGCTTCTCCTGCCTAAGGACTCTCATGGTTACCAAACACCCCATTGAATCTCCCTCCCTGCTGATTTTGCCGAATTAGCTCTTCGTTGGGTTCGAATCGGCTATTCTGCCGAAATGGTAGCCAAGTAGCGGATTCGGGCACAGAGTCGTGCACACTGTCACGCCATGACAAAGACCATTCACTTCTTGTCCATCGGAGGATATACACCTCTTCAGCCTCTCTTAAATTCTTTGACGAACTTCACTTTGGTTGGTGAAATGTCGAGGCATAATTTTAGTAAAGTAATGAAGGAAACAACTTACTGAGGATAGAGTTTTCTAAGTCATCTGTAGAATTTGTTTCCGGAGGTATCCTTTCCAGTTAAGCGCTAAGGTTACCTGAACCAGAATAGTCTACTTTGGAACTAACCCTTCAGGTAGTTTATTAGTGAGGTAAATTGCGTTCTAGACGTCACAAGTTGCGTCCTTTTCTGTTTGATCATCTGAGTAATTGTTTGTGACCTCTTATCTCACATTTTCTGACTAGCTTCGGATTACCCAGAGTTGCGGGTGAAATGGTTCACTCCCGTACTCCTAGATATTGAATGTTAGCGTCTTATGCACTAAACTGCTGAGGTTTTTCAAGGGCAATCTTGGGAGCATATACGAGGCTTGGCGTTTCGAACACTTGGGCACTAGAATCAGGTCGACTGTTGACCGTGTCATCTCCCTATCCCAGCTACTTAGCAACTCACAATTAAGGTGTCCGTTTCTAGGTTACCATTCTGTCTTAAGACGTTCTTCCGTAAAATAAATCAAAGGGTTGTGAACGGCCGCTGTCGACAGAATCAAAGCCGACAAGCCAAATCATGTTAACACAATTGCAGCAGTGGAATTAATCCTTAGTCAGACGAAAGCAACAGAGGAGACTAAGAGCATCATCCTACACCAAGTGTTGTCTCTCCTAATGGCCCACAGGCCGCGGGAAGTGCTTCCCAAGGTCGAGCGTGATGCGCTTAGAATACTCAAGGCCGAACAAGAACTGGCCATCGTGCCAGCGGACAAAGGGCGTGCCACGGTTGTACTGAACAGAATAGAATACCTCCAAAAAGCCAAAAGTTTACTGGAGGACCGACAATTCTATGTCCCATGTGTAACGAACCCTGTAAAAGCGCTGACACGCGAAACTAATGCTACGTTGTTGGCCTCGGAGAACTCAGGTGCAATAACAACGACCGACAGACGAGTGGCGAGACCCCAAGATACGGCTTTGGCCCGATTTTATGGCCTCCATAAGGTGCACAAAGAGGTCATGGTATCTTTCGATGTTACATCCCTTTTTATCTCTATTCCCCAGCACCTGGCGATCGAGGCAGTCGAGCTGCTTCTACAGAGCAAATACGATGAAACGGAGAATCGTCTTGGACACGCCCAAGTCATTCAGCTCCTGAAGTTCTGTCTCAGGACGTACTTCACGTTCGACGGGACAATTTACGAACAGGTGAAGAGCACACCAATGGGTTCGCCGATTTCGGGGTTCATCGCCGGGGCGGTCCTGCAACGGTTAGAGTCGCTGGTCTTCCAACACCACAAACCGAAGTTCTGGGCCCGGTATGTGGATGACACCTTCGTCGTTATCGATCGGGATCAACTGCTGACATTCAAGGAACGTCTGAATGCAGTCTTCCCGGACTTACAATTTACGATGGAGGAGGAAGAGAACAACCAGCTGGCCATTCTGGATGCCCTCGTATGTCACAAAGATCGTGGTGGCCTAAAGACCGAAATGTTCAGGAAAACGACAAGTACACTGCACTATTGAACTTTTACAGCAACCACCCAATCAGCCACAAACGCAGTTGTGTGAGGACGCTCTATCGGCGTGTCGAAACGCACTGCAGTGAGCCCGAAGACAAGATTGCCGAATTAAAATGCCTCCGGCGTGTCGTCAAAGTCAATGGCTACCCGCGCAACTTCGTCGACCGGTGCATACGCAAAAGGGACGAAAGGCCAAATCGCACGGACCCCAGATTTTGGCGGGCGCTTCCGTATGTCAAGAATGTTTCGGAAGCTGTCGGCCGCCTGCACGCGTCACTTGGAGTAAGATTTGCACACAGACCAGAGGTAACCATCAGGCGTCAGGTAATGAAACCGAAAGACCCACTGCCACGGCAAGGAACGTCTTGAGTCGTTTATCGGATCTGGTGCAGTTGCGGACAAAGCAACTACGTCGGAGAAATCGGAATACAACTCCAAACGCGAATGGCCGAACACGCTGCAGAGGTGCGGAGAAATGACACCGGCCCTCAATTTGTGGAGCGTTCGATGAGATTCGGCCACACATTCAAATTTAAGGAGGCCGAAATTCTCGCAAGAGGTGACAACCGCGGGAGCCGCGAGCTGCTTGAGTCATGGTTCACTGGCTCCCAGTCCATTAACAAGTGCAACGACCTTCCCGTCCCATATTTGGTGCCGAGACTTCGCCTAGGCGGAGTAATTGGCCACGCGGGAGCGCAGGTTTGAACGCTCGTCCCAACGCCAGGATCTGCGGGTCAGATGGTCGAGCTATGATCACACCAACATCTAACACACGTGATGAAATTGCAGCATTTGGCGGCGCAGATACAGGCCATTAAACAGTCATCACACCAAGTGCTACGATCCCTGACGAAGGGGGAGAATCGTGAATAGGTATGCGGTAGTATCCTATAGATTCTGCAGCCCCTTTTGTATGAACCACCTGTATATGCTTTTGCCTCTGATGATGCGTTCGAGCAGGAATCCGAAACGTCAGGTGAATAAAACTCTTGTCCGAGCGATCGCGTCTCCTTCATGTAACCTCGGACACTCGGAAGCATGTGAGGATTTCGTGTGTATATGGGTACAGACTCTCAGTCGATGACCGACTGGTTACCCGACATTTGAAGAGCGATGTCCCAGGCTAAACGGAGGGCTGCGTCTCACCCTTCTGGGCTTTAAGTATTGTGGGCGTGTGCTATGCCATTATCAGCAAACCATGGCCCTCACAGCCTGGTGTGCGCTGACAGTTTTTAGGCTCCTAGTTCCCTGCCAGCAGACTGGTTTGCACTCCCTCCAGGCAAACAGACCGTGAGCATGGTTACTCAGCCGCTTGTATCACCCTCTCCTCTTTCTGACCCATTTTTGTTGTTGGTTAAAATTCTGGCCAAGTGTTTGTTGTGGACCAGGGGTGTGGTGGTAAGACTAGGCGGGGATTGGCCATTCCAACCACCTGCAACCTCTCCTTACTTCAGTTTTCCTGACTATATCTTGACACCGAACCCAGGTTGGAGAGAGGAAAGAGTGCGGTAGATGCTGCGCAAATCCACTCTCACTATTAACTAATTCGCTCGCAAGTCACCGTGCCTGCTTCGCCTTGCTGTGAAGCGCACGGCAAGATGCCCACAGACGCGACAGTCGAACTGTCAAATGCCCTTCTACCCGAATACTGAACCCATCACAGTCATCTTCAGACCCCAGCGCACGTTCGAAAGCTCAGCCACATTAACAAATGGCTTCGCTGGGAATGAATTTCTCTCTTTCTCACTTTTGATGGGCACTCGAATAGCCTCCCCATGGATATTGTAGAACTTGCTTAATAGACCTTAATAATTCAGGTCCATCTGATTTGTCGAAATACTTAATATTGTTTTCGCATCCGAGCAAAAATGAAAGCATCATCAAAGGTCGCACAGGTCCTTATCGACAGGCGCTAACGGCGTAAATCACCACGGCAGACGAAAATGTAAGTCAGCTGGGAGCCCCGTACGCTGACCCAAAATGTATGCAATATGAGTCCGTATTTTTAAAGCGATCTACAAAGGGCACATACTTTCTTAAAGCAAGATGTCGCAGTCCACAGAAATCGAAATATTCAAGGTGACTGTCCGGCACGCATTTTTAAATTTTAATTGGAGAACTTAATTATATTAAATTCCTCGATTGTGATCGTTTACTTCTCAGACATCTTCTTCTCTCTTTTTCCTCTGGAAATGTGGAGCTTACGTAATAACTGATTACTACACCACCCTTCAAGTTTATAACTGTGATTAACGCAAGCTCAAATTATAAAAAGACCAAATAAACCAGATTAAAGAACATCTTCAAAGTAAAGACACGAAATCAGCAAGGCTTAGTAGATTGATTTGAATCATTTCAATACGGGACAAGGACAGTTCAAGCTTTATTTTTACTATCCAAAAGTCTTTTAGATATCGCTTCTGTTATTGCCTTTCCTGTTGCCCGGTGATTCATGAGGGAAAGAGGAGTAAATTCGACAACGAAATTCCTATTTGGGGTAAGGAAGGACAAAATATTCAAGATGTCGCGCAAAATATCCCCACAGAAAATGGCATCCACGAGGCTAAGTTCATCCCATCTGACAAGATCATGTAGCTGCACTGGGGCCATCTTTTTTAAGGTGGACATACATTCGGTGGATCAGAAACCTTTGGGCTAATTGCACACCAATTCTCTACTATAATAACCTTTTGGTCCTTAATTTCGTTATGCCCTGCGGGACATCACTATTTGTTACTTAAGACAGATATAAACAGCAGAATTCATTTGCCCCGACAAATTTCACGACTGCTTAACAGCTGCAACCGTCGCTGTATAACACAGATAACTAATAAGACGCATAAGGCAGGTTTACTTGCACAGAAAATCCGTGCAAAAGAGTAAGGTCATTAGCAGCTCACTAGGAGTGCAACAGGCCAGACGCAGATAGCTCTTTCATGGTCGTCACCGATCATCAGTACGTCATAGGCCATATGAAGTGAGGTATATAAACATGTCAAGCAAGCGTTTGACCCTCACTGTTGTGGTTAAGATCTCACTCGATCCAAATCTGTCCGGCCGCCAGCCTGCTATTGACGAGAACGACCGTTGTTTCATAGGACACATATCACATATAATGCATAAGGTCATTATTCAGTACACTTATACTGGTCAACGAAAATGGTAACTAATAAACGAACTGTAGGAAATAACCGGGGGGAGGTAACACGCAGAAGGGGACGTATAGATCGAGGGACGGGGGGTCATCAGGGCATATGCATGCGTCTGTTACATATGATCGAATTTGGAAGCGATATATATTAGCATTTACGATGTATAAGCGTGATCAGTTTGCTAGGTGGGTCCATTCACTGTTGAAATTCAGATGAGAGCAGCCACCCATTTTTAAGCTAAAGAGAAGTTAAATTTGTAGTTAAAATGCGTTTATTTCGATTTATTGAATTTTGGTACTAGCCGGAATCTTCACCCAAACAGTCCAGTCGACCGAGCAGCGAAATGCTAAATAGGTATAGCAGACTCTCTGGAATAGTTTAATTACCTGTACTTGCATTGGGATTTTTCAGCACCTATTTGGAACCGGTTTTAGTATCAAAAGCGCATGTTCTTTATTAGCTGGTTGGTGAGAAAAGGCACTGTCCTCTATGAACTTAACATCAAATTGAGTGGACTAGGAGCGTTTTCTGGATGGGTCGGGCTCAAAGAATGCTTTAGGTCAAGTCATTTTCTCGTAAACTTTGTAACTTGCTACACATGTAACAAAGTGTATTTGGATCCCAGTAGACTGCTTAAGTTTACAAAAACTTCGAGAAATAATTAACCGGACTTGCCTTTTTACGTAGAGCCAAGTTGGAAACCTCCGATAAGAGGCAGACCGAAGCGAACAGATTCTTTACTGAGTTTGTTCACGAGGGCAAAATAGTAAAAAAATATCCCGATCATCGTCAAGAAGATATGCATGTTGTTCTCCATTATCTGCAGTCTTTTCGATATTCTGACTCAATTTAGATCTGGAGCGAAAGCCCAATTTCGCAAAAATGCGGAGGTTCTAACACCAATAGAGGCTTTATTGGTGATTTATCAATGCTGCGATATTTGTTTTGGATTGAAATAGGAAACCAGAACAATCATTTTTAGTTAGCAACGCAGCGTAAATCAGATTTTCCTTATTATGCGCGAAATTTTATCCTTCGTCCATAGCTGCACATGTGTTTTCCTATAGACTGATGACCCATTCCACGCCAATTTATGGTAAGATGTGGTTATGTAGCCCCACCTGAGGTAAACAGGCCCCAGCCACCTGTAATACGGGACCGGTGGTAATATGGGTTTTTACAGGTGGGGCGGGGAACCCACCGGCGACGAGGTCAAGTAATTGAATGCAAAAGAAAAGCTATTGGGAATACGGGGTTATACTTTGAGTGGTTGAGAAATAGTTGCCCTAAACCCTAACTATAGCCACTAACTCCTAGCCCCGACCCCAACGGTATTGTGTCCTTTAGGCGGGGCAAAATAGCCATATCTTACCCTATTTATAGCAAACGAGGGACGCCATTTGCCAAAGAGGGGGACGAAGTTTCTCAACGTCATCTGAACCCATCTTGTTATTGTGCACAGGGCATAGAAATCTAAGCCCAGAAAGTATTAGACTACGACTGTTGACCTTGTTAATTCACCTTTGCAGCTTCTCGTTGAATGTCGTGGGGTTACTCGCGTTTGTGATCACGTTTTTTTCGCAGGGCAGGGCACCTCAAGTGGGGAACGTTAAACATAATAACATTGCAGATTCAATTCTCTGCACATCAAGGAAATCTCGAGGTACACAGTGTGTTGTACGCGGGGTTAGGCAATCTCCAGTGCCGCCATCAGTGGCTAACAGTTATCTGTATGTAAAACGCGCACACACGGCCCTACCAGCCTTCCGTGCAACCCCAGAACCGTGTTGTTAACACCCATACAGGCACACGCACGAGGCGACGACCGGCAGTAGACTCCGAAAGGCGCTGAGGGGGGGAGGGAAGACGTGAAGCTGTAGCCTGATTGGCCAACTGAGAGGTGTTGCCAACTCACAACCTGTCAATCGCTTGGCCAAGGACAGGAATGGATGAAGTAACGAAGGCCTCTGAAGAGAGGCAACAAAATTGACGATGGTGCCCGTTACTAGCATCATTGTTACCTTACAAACATAGAACGCCGTGGATCAAGTGAGAAGGGTTGTTGGAACACAAAGGCCTATGGAGTATTTTAAGCGTAGTTAGTCCTAGCAACTAGGTGAGACTGGGCGATGACACTTAAACATGGAGCCTGCCTTCCAAGCAAACTGATTGACAGGTGATGAATTACACTATCTGCTGGTGGCACTAACTGTCCTGACAACCCTCGTTTCAGGCAGAGCGGATTCCCTGTTGAAAATGTGTTGTGGCTTCTTCACTCCTGAAAGCAAACTCTGGTCCACTTTTCCGTGACTCCTATTAAAATTTGCTGTTCAAATAACTAATGTCTGCTCTGTCAACACCGTTTTTTCGCATACATAGAGGATGAGGCGACAATTTGGTTAGTGTTGTCTAAAGCTATCGCGGCCACTTCTGAAATCAGGGGAGCACACTAAAAATCGTTGTTTCGCGGAAGAACGAATTTCGCAGGAATATAAAGAAAACGGATATCCAAGCCTGCTGAGGAAGAATTACAAGGAAAAACTCTGGAAGTCACCGGAAGTTGAAAGCTTGAGGAAAAAAGCACTTGCGTGTTTGCTCCATTGAAGTTTAAGGAGCTTGGTCCAAATAGTCTTATGGATTGTCGGACCGAAGCCGAAGTGACTTCTCTGGAGAACTTCTCTTCAAGTTTAATTTTTCATTGAAAACGAAAAGCCCAACACTGGAAAGCGGAATAACAGGAAAGATCCTGGAGGGCCCATTCATGATTCCATCCCCCTCACATCAGTGCTATTCAACAGGAGAGAAAAGTTTTCTCAAGAGGGATATCGGAGACAGAAATCACGAAGGGTAGTGCACGGTTATAAGTGCCCCTGGTACTACGAGTGGTTTTGGGCTAAATTCCAAGGGGGGGGGGGAGACGGTTATGGTTAGCGTTTGGTTTAAAGTTAGGATAAGGCAATGGACACACACCTGGGACTTAGCTCAAGGCTGCCTGCAGTACCGGGAGTTAGCACTTATACCCGTGTTCAACTATCAGAACCTCAGCAAGCTTACCGATCCTCTAGTGTATGTAGTCTGACCCGCAGTTTGCTAACCAGGTTATTTTATGGACACATGCGAGGGAGCGATTTGAGTTAGAACGCAGTACAGAAGGTTCCGTTAACTGGCTAGCCGATAGATCAAGCGCGGTCAACCGTAGCTGCGCATTCAGTCAAATCCTGGTTTTCATTTTATGTTCTTCTACCTCCAATAATTTACATTGGGATATCCTATAATTATAGTTCGTTCGAATGAAGGAACATGCAGGAAGGTCCACCGGGAGTTATCATATTGGGATCCTCAGAAGTCTTCGTTTTGCAAGTTATTACCTCGGCTCACGAAGGTCACATAAACTCCTCAAACGTTTCAACGCTGAAAATGGAGTATTTCAGACGCTGAAGGCAGTGGCTTTCGAATCGCAAGTCCCTCTAAAACACCTTCTTAACCTGGAATTAAAGCAAATTTGTGTTTACGAGGAAAAAATTCAGGTGGATTTAAAGTTTTCGCATGCACGAAAGAGATCGTTTATCGTTAAATAAGGCTATATGAGGTTATATTATCTCAGGCCATACGGCTCCTTTTCCGTCAAATCTTTTTGGGTTGCATCGTCGTCATTTATAGTTGGCACAAAATTTTCCGGGTCAGATTGATGGCGTGTGTTCGAGATAGCCCTCCAGAGGGAGATAATTGAAGTGTATCTGAAAATTCCTTCCCTTTCTACCCTGTGAATGCGAATTTCTCCGAAATCCATAATGAAGTTACTATTCACGGGCTAGACAATTGGGTTGAAGTTAGTTTTAAGCTATTGAAAGGATCCACAAATTTCTGCGAGTCTGTTGAATAACAGGTGTTATTAGACTATCGCCGAAGCTCGACCGAAACCTATGAAGCACACAACGAAGCTTAAGAAAAGCAACTTGAATAGCTAGAGTGCATTGAAAGGAAAGGGGCACTTGGTGTACTTTCACTTCTTCTGGTCGCCTGTGAATGTCTTCGGTAGCAAGACGCCACTTACCAAGTTGCGCTTTTCCATATGTTTTCTGCACTCATAAAATCCAGTTGTCCTTCTTGGAAAGGACTGACATAAAGTTAAGCTGCTATACTTCCTTTTCGAAAACAACGTGTCTTAAAATCCTACTTCAAAGAATACGTTTTTGTTTGAACGAGATTGGAATTTAAGAGACCGGAATAATTGCCTGTGTGTGCACCTAATCTGTCAACTGCAAGTTTCCAAAGGTAGCCCAAGGGACATACCAGCTGTCAGCCCTGTTTATATTAGCTTCTGGGCAGATCTATCTTGTCACATAAACAAAAAGGATGCTGTTACACATGAGCTTGTTGACATGAAATGTTGCAGCAGATGGAGTCTGCTGTGCACGTGGGCCAACACAATTTTCCTAATTGCGGTGGGAGAAATCGGCTGTTTTAAATATCGCAAAGAACAACATATCCAGTAATAGCAGACGATTGTGTATAGCTCAGGGTATTAGAGCAGAAAGCTTGAGAACTAGGGTACAACTGCGAATAGGACCAAAACATTATTCCGTGTTCTTTCAAGTCAAGTTCAAATCATGTGAAAGTCATCAAATCTGCGACTGAAATGCGTTAAGCATGTGTATTTTTTGCCATCCGGCATCACGAAATATGTCGTTTGTAAACTTCATTTTCACTCCGACTACCACTTCGAATGCTTCCTGACTTCCTGAAAATACTGTCGTAAGACGAAATTGGTAACTATTAAGTAGATTTCAAGCAGATACGCATGGACGCTATTTACAGTAGATAACTGCCTTCTAACAAAAGATAAGGTTGGTTTGATTTTCAACACTCGCTTCAAATCTGCCCCGTTTTATCAGTTCAATAAGTAAAATGCCAAGGTATTTTATTTGCTCGTAAATGAAGGAATTTCCCCTCAAAGGAGAAGGTTTGACAAACCTCGCACTCCTAAACCACGTTGGAAGTCGAAAATTTCAGAAGTTTCCTCGCTCGGTTACTTACGCATATCGATATTTTCTGCAGGAACTTTTAAAACATTCACTTATTGTGCAGTCAAAAGACTACCAGAACACCCGCGTGCCCCTTTGCGCTACTTTGTCGTGAAAACCACCTTGACTGTTTTTGACATAAACTGCGAGAAGCCAAATGAGTTGGCAAATTTCACAGACAACAAGCCGTTTATATTAGTTTGATTTACGTCTGGGCAATTTCGTAAACTTCTTTTGTGTGAAGAACGAAAACACGCAAATCCGGAGCGTCAGTTCTTGGCGTGAATTCCCGGAAATCGCCTTTAGAAAATTGACTGAATGCGGGCTTTTAGCCATCAGTTTGTCTTATGTTGCAAATTAACCCGTTTCTCAATCGTTAGTAGTGGATTGGCACCAAATTTGATAAGAAATTTTTATTAGTTAAGTGTGCAAACACATTTCCTTTTTCTGCCTTTCAAGCCCTCAAATTCCTCATTGGTCGAACGTCGCTGAATCTCCAAAGAGAGCTTCCTCTCTCAGTGGCCTGATCTTTACGGTAAAAAAGGAAACTTGATAGGCCTTATGCTGAGTTAGGCTGTGATCTTTCCACTCGACTGCGGTTCTAGGCCCTAAAGGACGGCAGCAAGATGGGGACAAAGGCGCTAATAAGAACAGGACTGACGGAGTGAGATGAACGTATGCGATAAGGACTTCGAGGGTCACGAGATGTAACGCCTTTGATGGGAAGGGGGGAGGGAACAAACTTGAGGGTGCTATGGGTGCACCGGGGAAAATCAAAACAGCGCATCAAAAGACGACCCAGCGACTGGCCAGCTCCGTAGGAATGCAAAGGCCTTTGATGACCTGGGGGAGGGCGGGGTGTCAGAGCGTTATTTTATGGACGCAGGATCCAGGTGTTTGAATAAATTTGGAAAAAACCTGGTTGATATACCGATGTATGCTGCGGAAAGCCATTTGCTGCATATTGCTGAAGGAGACTTCTCCTCGTGAGTGAGCATGAACACTTGCCAGCCATACGGTATTGGACTGCTTTGCTAAGACCTGTGTACAACCTCGGACTTGCCGTCCGTCAGTTTTGACAGCTGCCAGTCGATTGTTTCCCCATTAAACTTAAATTTGCCTGACGGTAAGTGGACAGATAATTCTCTACAAGATTTTTCCCCTGTTTTGCATAGTAACAGAGTGAAAGCACACAAAAAGAGATCTCACAAACAACTGATGGTCATATTCGAGCTAGGCAGTTGTCATCGATGTAGGTGAAAGCAAGCAAGTCTCCCCGCGGGAAAAAGATAGGTGGAATCCGGCACCAGACAGTCGTCCACGTATGAAGTTTTAAAACCCATTTGGTTAAGCAATGCGAATCCCGGTCCACGATGATGTAGCGAGTCAGGAATTGAAGGATAAGTCACGTAGGGGTAGGCGTCCAGGCTCCCATCTAGCCGGAGACCTTGGAGCATGAAGTTCTGCCAAAATAATGAAAAAAGACTTGTCTCCCCTTCATAGTACTGAAACACTGGTGGGCGGGGTTATATCGCAGTTGGTAGCCAGAAATGAGAAGCAGACGGCGACCTAACCCTAATCCTAACCTTACCCCCAACCTTAACCTCAACAGTAAACGTTAACCGTTAACCCTAACGGCAACCCTGACCCTAACCCTGACCGAAATCGTAAACGTAACTGTAGCCCTTAGGCATAGGCGTAACTGAAAAACCTAACCGCAATACTAAAACATAATCGCACGCTCAAACCCTAACCGTAACCCGAAAACCTAAGCCTAAATGCATAACCCTAACCCGAAAATCGGAAAATATTAACCGGTACCCCAATCCTAACCTCAACCGTAAAACGGAAACCAAATGGGTCACATGTGATTATGGAGCCCCACAAAGTAGCCCCAGTAAGCAAACCCCCCAGCCACCTGTAATACGGGGCCTGGCTACCAACTGCGATCTAGCCGTGCGCGGTCAATAGTTGAAAAGCCCCAAGCTATATTGTTTTGAAGCGCGATCAGAAGATAATTTGCTCAGTCGGAGAGAGTGACGTTTATTTGTTCCAAAACCTGAATCTCTTGTAAGTTGATAATCTGTTGTAGCACTATGACGTCAAATGAAAACGCACGTGTTCAAGTTTTGTCTACCGTTTACACATCCTGGTGCTGAATGTTATGGTAGGGCGACTGGTTACGCGTGCTAACCGTTGTTCTTCTGCCTAAAACCAGGACAAACTGGCATTTAGTAAACCGTTTTAACAACAAAGGTTGAAATTAAATTACCCTTGCGTACAACTGGCGAAACCACGAAGATTCCACCGCTTTTCCTTTAATTAGACTGAACACTTCTACAGCAGTAAACTAAGTCCCTTATAAAAGAGAAGGGACGAGTTTCAGGAGGCAGTTCAGAAGAATACGATGGGTTCGCTCGAAGGAGACGTTTGTTTGCTTGACGTTTTGAATTCTCACTCGAATCTATAATCAGAGACAGTCGCAGATAAGGGACGATGAACGTATAAGGGGAAGTGAGTGAGACTCCAAGTTGCATGCAATAGTTGTCCTTCTAAAAGCAGTAAAGTCTTTTAGAAGTGGTTTATGTAAACCAACTGTCCTCATAGGAGATAGCGGTCTCCAAAATTCAAAGGTACTTCATAACACTCGTCATGGAGACTGGCGTCTTCTGCGTCACAATTTGTTACCATATAGAACTGTGACTGTCATGATCGAGCCAGGGTCTACGAAATGCACTGTACTGTGTACCGTATCTGCACAATGTGCATTCTAGGGAACAGTAAAGACGGCTGAGAGGAACGATGCGGAAAGTTTTTCTCAATGGAGTGCCAACCGTTTTATTTATGCATTAGTTTTGAACGAAAATTTGTCCCGCTTTTATCATATAAAATGGAAATAAAAATGTAATGCTCGTGGACAGGACAGGGAGTCTGTGTTTCAGCGGTTGGGGAGTTAAACTCACTAAAGCCCAGCGATCAAACATGCAGCTCCGGGTCTCCGGTTACGCAAGACTTTTGGGTTAAGTATGGCTGGCTGAAGATTCTTAATAGGCCAGAAATGGCCACCACGGCCTCCCTCTTCTTCGTCGGAAGTCCCATAAGTAAATATTTCTCTGTTTTCTATGACACAATCCCCCTCTCAATGAATTTCGTGATGCCTTGATTAAGTATGTCTTTAATCATTAATCTTTTGCTTTCATTGTAAATAATAAAAAGGAGCGAAATTATATGCTGAAGTGACATCATGATGCATTGGCTAACCGTAGTGGAACTTGAAAGATTGCATTTTATTTGGAACCACAAAAAAGTATAGTGTACAGGTGTTTGGCAGTAATCCTTCAACTAGTTGAGCACATATGTTGTCTATGCATAGAAAACCTGTAGAGGCATGGCTACTTGACGAGGACAGTAACATGTTTAAGGGATTGCCGTCGCTTTTGCTCTAGACTTACCGCTCTACCCTGAATACTGCCTGCCTGGCATTTAGTGACTTTCATGGTCCCTATCTCCAGATACGCTTACCACGTAGGGCTGGGTCCAACTAATCGCAAATAAATGCCCTATCTAATCTGAAAAAGGTTGACTTATGGGGAGGAATTGATCACGATGGGTGCCTGTGGTGCTGATGACCTCATCTACATGTGCTCGACGGTTTTTGTCTGATCTGCCGTCTTGGTCCGGAGAGCATGAATAAACTTAACCGAATGGTTGTAGTTCCTCCTGTCTTCGTCGGCTGACCTTTCGGTAATATTCTTTAAAAGAATCTATGATAATATCACTCCTCATAGTGTTTTGTTTGCAAGTTGTTTTAGGTGAAGTTTGATTTTCTCATTAAAAAGAATGCTGGAGCTCCAAAAATGTCATTCTCAAACTTTTTTGTCTTCCTCCCATGAGTACGCACGTAAACTTGAATCCACAGGCTTTTGAATAACTGCTACAAAACATGGATATTGATCCTGACGTGCTTAGTTTGGTTATCAGGTGATCTGTTTTAGATGTGAAAAACAAATATAGATTTGTCTACGGAGAGAGTGCATATATGTAAATTCGGAAACAGTAGAGATAAAAGTTTACGAAACTGTTCATTTGTTTACTCCAGAACCTGTGACTCTACTCGAAGGGGACAATGTGTTTAATAATTCTTCTTGCTGTGTGAGTACATAAATCCAGTTTTTTTAAAAGAAAACCTTATCATTGCTTAACTTTTTTACTAAAGGCACAGGGTTCCCTTTAAGAATATTACTCGATTTCAGCGAAACTATGAGAATGTCCGTTTCAAAAATGATTATATCAATTTTCAGCACCATGCTCCGCGTTTCATTAAACATCTTCTCAGCGTAAGTAGCTTTCACTCCGGGAAAGGAATGTTAAATCAGGCTTTGGAAAATCCCTTTTAGTTATTTTATCTCAGACTTCCTAACATCCTAACAGGTGGACTGTTTTATCAAACAGGGATTCTTGTTACGATGTTATGCTAGGAAGAATATATTTACAACTTAAGCATACTGAAATGAAGTTTAGTATCCAAATGCGAAAGTTTCAACGCACTTATGCCAACTAAGACCACTTTTGCCGAGACACAGATCATGTGGTCCAGTCAAAACAAACCCCAGGTGAGCCTGTTAGATGAAGAATAAGTTATGAATCAGGGTTGACACGATGGGAAAGACAGGAATGTAGTGGAATTTGAACTGCGCTCTCCATTCCCAAAATAGCACTTCGTTTGAGCTTGTAAAAACCGATTAAGTAGTGTCCAGTGCAAAATCCTTTCAGATTAGACGGACGGTATGGTTTGAACTGTTGTTGCTAGGATCTAGCATTGGCTGCCCAAAAGGCTACAGGCGTTAACTTTAGAACAATCTTCTGTCTCAAGATCCTGAAACCAGATTTTAGACACGCATGCTGGGCATGAAGACGATCGCGAGCCCGACCATCACACGCCCGAGGGAGCGATGTCTTCATTGATAAACGGCAAATCCCAATTTTAGGAGAAATGGCTAAATTTGACTCTTTTAATCATCGGTCCTCCCTGACAACCACACTGTCATAGTGAAAAAGGATCTTGATTTGTCGACTGTCGCATTAAATGTCTTCATTCGTCTAACTGAGTTAACAAAATGATTATACGTGCATAAAACAGCATAAAACCTTTCCAGTGGCGTATTTCAGGGTGAAATTCTCTTTTGCAATCGAGTTTAATGATGCTTTCTGCACTATTATCAGCCTCCAGCAAAGACGCGGGATTTGCGGGCAGATTTTATAAAAGACGCCTATCATCCATGCAAGGCAATTTACTCCGGAATATTAAAATTTTTCTCGAACTAAATGCAAGATGGAAGTCGCTGAGTTCGGGCAGTAAGTTGAGTTAAGATGTCGATGTTTGAGATGATGCACATTGGGGAAGTAATTACAGGCCGGTTGAATTCATGAACGATCAATATTTAGTCCCATTGTTTGCCGAAAAAAACCAAAAAAGTGAAAGTAAACAGGATGTGAAGATGACCATTGGTGGAACTTCACCGGAATCCCGACTATATAGTTGTGTATAACTCTGGTAAGTCGTGGTTTGTTCATGATAAGACTGAATAAAATCAGCAGTCGAACCCCAAAAGTGGCCGAAAACATTGAACATATAAGTCCGAATCACTGCTAGAAAAATTGCATATGTCGTTAACGACATTGAAAGGTCTGGTAGTTTTTATAGTTATTTGCCTAGTGACGTACGAGAATCAGTTCATGATAAGCATAAAGCAAATTTTTCGAGCATCGCCTGTTCACAAGGCGCCGGTTTCGGGGGCAAATCTGCCATGTTATGCAGTAAAACAGACTACGTCTCCATCTTATTTCCTAGCTCTCATTTCATCTTCTACCCCACCTTCGCAGATAGGGCAAAGTTGAATCATCGGAAAGATGGAAAGGTCCAATCATTTGGGCAGTTTTGTGACACAAGATGCCAGGCGCAACTTTGTTTTTATTAATTTTAATTTTGGGAGTTTGGCAAAATCGGCGGCTAACTCGCCTACTTATAGTTGGGCCGTCGTTGCCGACGATGTCCGCGGTGTGCCCTACAGCAAGGTGGAACAGGGACGGTGACTTCCGTGTGATTTAGTTTATAGAGTATAGACTTGCACAGCATCCACCACACTCTCTCCTCGCGCACCTGGACCCAGTGTCAGGACAGAGTCAAGAAGACCGGAGACGGTGGAGGGCGCAGGTAGATGGCACGGTCGAGCTCGCACCTTGGCGCTCCACTCCACAGCCTCTGGTTCACTCAGAAAATGACCAGGATTCTAACCAGCAAAAACGGTGTCGTCACACCTGGCCCGGATCGCACGGAGTAGAAGTGCCATAAAAGCCACATTAAGAACGGGTCACTGTTGCCTGACCCTCAGACCACCAGCTGGCCTTCCACCCAAACACACAACATTGGGCCGACTGCGAGGTCCAACTTATCCCGTCAGTTGGCAACCTTCCGAGCCACGACTTTTAATGCACCGTGATAGCTTCAAGAGCGTCAGATTGTTTATAGTGAGGAAAATGCGCCAAGTCGTCGAGCTCACTCTCCTTTCCCATACCTCAACCACTGTCCGAGGCGGTCAGTTGACTGGAGCGGGGAATGGGCGCGGTGGCTGAGGTATCTAGTGACTCTGTCTGCGCGCCACAGGCCCGACCTAGCCCCTTAAACACAAGCAACATGATGTAATACAACGTGGGTTGAGCGGTGTACATATCACATGCGCGAGTGCCGTAGGTCACTTTAGTAAGGAGCCGTTTCAGCCTGGCTCTCAAACCACCAGTCTGCCACTTCGCACAAAAGCTCGTACAACTAGGCAGACTGCGTAGACTGAGTTGGGACGTCGGTCAGCAGCCTTCCAAGCAACGGTGCTTGACGCACCGGGATAGTCTCAGACTCGTGCTACATATGCAGCAGAGGGCCGCATGGAGACGGAACCGAGATGAACACTTTCAGTTTGCTTGGGAGGTAGCAATTGGATGCTTGTGGTTGATGATGATGTTGCGTGATGTAGGTGGGGGAAGATTTGATGATGTTGTTTAGCCGGCGGCTGTCTACCGCGAGTTTTCGCGGATGCGCATGTGACCTAATAGGCCCATGCGGCGGGTGAATGTGAGGGTGCAGTGAAGTAGTTGAGGCAAATGCGTCTGGTGTATGTTGGTGCTCCAAATACTGGTTAGCCAGTTTCTGTATGATAGATTCGCAAGTGACAGACCGGGCCGATGTGTAAAGTGAATGTACGGGGAGCGTGTGGACAGGAGACGTCGGCAGTGTCAGTGTCGGTTTCGAAGACGGTGACATTGATGTAGCTATTGGTGGTGGACACGCTGGGCAACGGAGTGTGCGTTAGGTTAGGTATGGTGGGTGCCCTGGGCGGTGGTATATGGGTTGAGCTATACATGGCGGATATTCAAGAGCTGCTAGGTGTGTCAAGACTGCGGTCAATTCCGCTCTCATGGATACGCATGTAACCGAAGAAGCCCATACGGTGAATGAGTGTGTGTGGGCAGGGTGGACAGTGGAGGCGGATACGGCGAGTTTGCGTGGGTGCTCCAGGCACTGGCTCGCCTTTCTTTGTGCGATAAATTCGCAAGTGACCGACCAGGCCTGTGTATGAGATGAAGATGAAGACAGAGCCTAGTTTCGGGAAGCCACATATGAGGGTTGGGTACCAGTTAACGGACGCTGGACGTAGTCTACGCCTTCAAACGAGTGAGCGACCTACTACCACCGTCACGCGGACCCGCAACTAGGCATCCACCTGCTTCCAGAGAAGTATATAAAATAGTCACTTTCCAATGAAAGGCTGTATGTGTCGAAATAAATAAACTACTGACTGGAAGTTGATAGCCAGCATACGAGCGGAAAGTAGTGCCTAAGTGCGGCTACATGACTAATTATCGTAGAACGCAATCCCAAGTCAGTTCATATTATCGTAGCATGCAGGCATCTGAATGAGCATCCCTCTACCTACCTTTATAAATTAGGCTAAGAACGGTGAAGTTTTAAAACAAGTCTATTTTCCTTATCGACTTTTCATTTCCGCACACAATTCGTCATACTCTCTCAGTAGGCCTAGGCAAAATATGTATTTCTATCACTGATTTGATGAGCAATTGCTTTTTGGAGTTTTGCCTTCCAGGAAAGGGGCATATGGCTTATAAAATGCCTGCAGTTAGGAGGATGATTAGGGCGTTGTACTTCTAACCAACAGGTTGCGGTTTCGAGCCTCGGGGTTTGCGCATTTCGGGGTAGGGTATGGCTGACTGAAGATGGCTAACAAGCCGGAAGTGGCTATTCAAGTCTCCCATGTCCCTGTCGGTAACGTCGTTTTGCCTCTAATAGTATGGGCTGAGCAGGTGGTGACGGGACTCGAGACTGAACCCTAAGACACGACGGTACGAGTGAGTTCCGCAACGCCGTCGGTGAGTGTCCCTTTACTATCCTTATAGTATTATTAGTCTCGCATCCTTAGTTTCATCAGTGCTGCCATCAAAGTTTGCGACTCGACCCCTATTTGTCTCACTATCCTGTTTTACCTAGGGAACCTCTTTTTAGGGAGGTGTAGGATTGCACTCATTTCCTTCGGCTGCAATGCATAGCATGTCATTTGAGAATATGAACCACAAGACAAAATGATAAGAACGTTTCAAGTTTTACGAACACTACAAACAAAAATGCGTCTTTCCTTCAGAGCCTTAGTTCAATTGAGATGCCATTTCTCACAAAATTGAAATGCAATTGACATTTTTCTGCACCCATTCCAAAAAATACAATCGACAAGTAGTAGAAGAAACAAACCAGCCAAGCGCTGATTCACTCCTCGTGTGATTTAGCAGGTGGGTGAAATGACGCTCATTTAGATCACAGCATTTCCATATTCGGGAATTGTAAGAGAGTTACATTCTCTTATGCATGTCAAATATCACTTATGCCCAAAATGTGTCCTTCGTTAAGTGATATGGATAACTGGTTCGTGTGTGGCACACGTGGGCGGGGCTGCCTCCACGTTAGTCACTGCGCCAAATCTCAGGAGCAGTTGACCTGACCTATGCAGGGAGTTCCATTCTTATGGCAAATCAGCGTATCCCACGCTAAGAAAAATCCGATGCCCATGAAGCAGTAGAAGTCGTGGCTACCAGTCGAAGGGGCAAATCGGTCTTTCTCTGGAAGGAGGATCATGTTACAGTGGGTAGTTATAAGCGCCACCTCTAACCACTGCGAGATCTAACCGTGTATGTGGTACTCGTTTGACTGCAAATTCACATCACGTCAACCACTGTGACCAGTCTCATTCGCAGTCGGTCTGACTCGCAGAGGCCAGGGGTGTATGGAAGAGGGAAGAGAGAGAGTGAGGTCGGTCCGGCAGGGACTCAGTACCTAGTTCCTTTTTATAAGCAGTCGAATGCGCCTTGGTGTTAGCACAACAAACTTACAGTAGTGGCTCAGAAGTTTGTCAACAGACAGAATAAGTGGGTCTTGCTCATGACTAAGCATCATGCTGAAATTGTTCCTTTGTAGTATGGCCTTCTAATCATTCTCCATTATTTGAGGCCGAAGCTCCCGGATGAAGTCTAGAACTTGTCGATGTAGGAGCCGAATCGTGTGTGGCATGCGCAGACGAGGCACTTGGCTTTGCCAGTCATTGCGCACACGCTGATGCCCTGTTGTGTAGGTTTTGTCTCGCCATTGGAACTCGGCGACTACAAGAAGAGCGAGTGAGGTAAATGCTGTGCAGGTCTGCCGTGGCCACTTCGTGGGACGGAGGTGGATCCCGTCTTATGCTAGTATTGAAATGCCGATGTAAGGGAGACCCGGAATGTGTTCTTTTACTGAAGTTTTGTCATGCTCGCAGATGGCATACCAGGTCCAACCGGTGGTCGAACGTCTTGGGACTGTTTGAGCACCCCAGGCACTAATTTTTCGGCCACGACCTAATAAAACACGCACACGCCTATACCGAGACAATGTTTCAGGCGTCGCAAGCGACGGGGTTTACCACACCCAAAGAGGTAGGGGGAACACGAAAACGGATTTCGCAAGAATTGCCCGACAGCCGAATAGTAACTGGTTTTAGAACTGATACAGCAGCCTTCCACTTTGCGGTTGAAGCCAAAGCTCATGCATATATTACAAAAACCGGTTTTTGATAGAGGAAGAGGACATATTTGAAGAAAGATGTCTGAGGTCATAGATATGGAAGTGGAGAGAAGAGTACGGAAAGTCAACGACAGACTCTCTGAGGCAGTGCTCGAATGGAAAGAACAGGCCACCTCCGAGCACATGACAGCCCCACTTCTCCGACCGAGGCGAGGGTGTCTACTCGTATAAAAAGAAATCAGACCGAATACGAGCACTTACGGCCACGGTTGTAGATGTCGTCCTCAGTCCCCCGCCCCCCACTCAAAACGTCTATTCGGTGACGCACTCAATGCTCCCGCCTTCTCAAATGAGGAGAGAGGTAAGTGGACGATGATGAGGA